>JAUESO010000328.1:0-41375 GCA_030914385.1 Drosophila antonietae
GAGAGAGAGAACGCAAGTTTATTTATGATAAACAGAAATTAGTTGTTCGCGTGGACTTAAAGCATTGCACAAGGCAGCCAAAAGTTGATAAATTCACAATTATCCAACTCCCTTAAGACTGGGCCAGCTACTTGCGTTGTCTGCCCAGTTGGATTGTGGGCGTGGCAGAGCGGTAGGCGTTGCTCATTTGACTGTCACCAAGTTCCTGGAACGGAAATGAATGTGCGCAATTTGGTAAGCCGAAAACGCAGAGGGCAAACTAGTTTGGCGGACAAAGTGTTTTGGCCTTGACGGGCTACAGTCGAAATCAACAAGCTAAAGCCACCACGCCTCCATTCCATTGTCACCCACACAATGATCTGAGCCAAGACAAATTCGCAAAATGCCTGCGACTGAGAACTTTTCACTGTCCGCCAAGAAGCAGGCAATACAATTAAGCGACTTGGCAGCTCATAACTCTGCCCCTGCGTGTGTGTGTGTGTGTGGGCGTGTCTGTTTGGCCAGAAACAGTTTTCATTTTGGCATTTAACAAATGGCTAAGGGGCCGAGCACGTTGGCCTCCAGGCAGCAGACGCAAAAGTTTGCAACATTTGCACTTCAATTAGTTATTTCGGCTCCATTTTTGTAGACAAACAAAAAGAATGCTCTGAGCGCGCGCGTGAGTGTGTGTGGGATTAAAAGCAAAAACAGTTTAATTTCTTCATAAATTATTTACGAATTCCGCGACAAAAAGAACAAGCTCACATCTTGTAATGCAGACGGAAGTAGCTCCTGAGGCACATTTTGACTCGATTAGCATGCAGCAACGGCAGCAGCAGCTATTGACACAGTAAAGCCTCCCTACACACGCCTCTACTTTACAAAAAACACTCGCAAATACCCCACCTGGCAACGGCTTGTGGTTTGGCGGTGCGAGTGCGGAGAACTTCAAAGTGACTTTGCACCACATTTATGTCTCAATCACCCTCGCTCAATGTTTGTCTTGCTGTCTCTCTCTCTCTCTCTCTCTCTCTCTCTTTCTCATCTTCCCTCTCTATCTGTTTATCTGTGTGTGTGTGTTGCTTCTGAGAAATGTGGAACTTTACTTTCATCTCGACAAGCAACACCAGTAGCAGCAGCAGCAGCAGCAGGAGGAGCAGCAGCAGTAGCAACAGCTCCAACGGCAACAACAACAAAATTAACAATTTTAAGTCAATTAACTAATTGTTAGAGGAGTGAGCGAGGCGGGGAGGAAAACTGTGAGCTAGCAAAGGACATCTCATATTTAATTTACACATACCACTGCTGGAAAATAAAAATAATAGCAATCAGAACAGCAATAAGTGGTTAGACAATTGCAATAAGCATAAGCAGAAACCGAAACAGAAACATGAACTGAACTGAAACATAATCATAAAAAAATGCAAGCTATGTGACAATTCGAGGTCAATTCTCTTATATAATCTAAAACGATCAAAAATAAATGTTATATATGTAAATGTCAATGTAAAATGAACTAGTTCATTAAAGGATCAACTCTGAAATTTAGATTAATTTTTATATTTATTTTGTCAATATCTGTAGCATTTAAAATCTTTTTTAAAAATCAATCAAAAGCATATACATATAATATATACTGATATACTGATATAATACTGATTCACAAATGATCCAAATGCGTGGTAAGTAAAACTTAATCTTATATGGACTGGATCAGTGGCTGATTGAGTGTTAAAAATTGATTGTCTGATTGATTGTCTAATTGATTATTTATCAGGAGTATCAGCATGGTAAGTTTGACTGACTGAGCGAGTAATTGAGTAAGAATTAAATTGACTGATTGATTGACTGATTGACTTGACTGATTGACTTGACTGACTGATTGACAGAACAAGCTGTGTAAGCTACGTATATCATAAATGATAGGCACTGAGAAGCATGACTGGCTGATTGACTGACTAACTTAGCAAGAATTAAAGTCAATCAATGACTGTCTGATTGACTAAAACAATACAAAGAACATATATGTATGAGCTAGAATGCTAGACAAATGTGCACGAAGAAGCATTACTGATTGAATAAATGAGTAAGGATTGAATGATTGGTTGATAGACAAAAATAATACAAAGAACATAAATGAGCTAGAATGCTAGACTGATATGATATGCTTTGCTGATTGAATAAATGAGTAAGAATCGACTGTTTGAATGATTGATTGATTGATTGACTAAAATAATACAAAGAACATGTATTAGCAACTGCGAGACTGATATGATATGCACTAAAAAAACTGGACTAATGAAATAACTGAGTTAGAATTTGCTGATTGTTTGATTGATTGACTGAATGAATGATTAATAATTGATCTATGAAATTACTCACTGATTTCTGGATATTCTGATTAAAGATTGACAGCTTGAATATCGATCTACAGCATGAATCGCTAGAGTCCTGTCAAACCTGAAACTGACAAGCTTGACTACCTCACTGTTTAATTGACTACTAGTTTAATTGACAATGCACACAAAAAAAAAAACATAAGCTGGAACTGGATTTAGCCTAAGTGTGGAAGGATTGACTGATGGGCGGATTGGCTGATTGACGTTCAGAGCATTAAATAGTCTGTAGCAACTGTGATGCCACACTGATTGCTGATCTGATTGGTGATGAATGCATAGTACAAGACTTAAGAGCAATCAAGACTACTTTGTTACCAAAGATAATTGTCTTATGATATCATCAGGGATGACTTTTCAAGTTCAACTCTGAGCTTAGCAACTCAACTGAAGGAAACTTTTTTATTGTTCAATCGATTACATTCTGGGCCTTTCGTGAATTCTAATTTGTATAAAAAGTATTTTTAAACGAATGCAATTCCAGTGCACAAAATCTTTCAGAACAATTCTCTAACCACAATTGAAGAGAAAACTGTGTTTAAGACAAAAATTTGCTGAATGCAATGCGCTTGGCTATGGAAATGACTGAATGAATATTTTCATGTTGCGCTGCAAAATGAATGTCCAAGCAATTTCATAAACGACGTGATAAAATTGTTTTAATTGTCAATTATTATAATCGCATTTGGGGCCAAGTCTCGCCAAGGCAACAAAACCAATTGGGAGTTATTGTTTTCGGGAACACACGCTGTGTGTGTGTGTGTGAAAACAATTTAAATGTCATTTGTTTACTTGCAAATTTTTTTATCTTTACGCTTAAATAATGTCAATCAATTATATTAACACACACGCACACACCCGCACACACAGCAGCAGCAGTAGCAGCAGCACCACAGCAGGAGGCATGGTAACCGCCCGCTGGCAGAATTTTATAAATTTTTCATGATATGCATAAGCTTGGCCCAGGTGTGTGTGTTGGCGCCTGCGAGAAAGCGAGAGAGAAAGGGAGATAGAGATAGAGAGTAACGCATAAAATTTTTTAACGTATTTACGTTTTGTTATTGTTCTTTTTTCCTCCCTATGGATACCCTGTTGGCAAGTGGTCTGGGTATACACGTTAGCTAAATGAATAGCTTCTAGTTGATTGAGAGTTACATTTCTGATGAGAGTATCTAGCAGTCGGTTATGCGATTTCTGGCAAGGCTGCAGTAGATTTTTTATCTGCGCAACCAGTAAAGTAAATGAAAAATTTCGATGCAAGAAATATAAAAGTAACAATAAAAGCTCATTTCATAGGGCATTGTTTGCAGGGTTTATAGACGTGCGCATTACTAGACATCACTATGTACTCTATGGACTGACTGATTGATGATAAACAAACAAACAAAGAGCGCAGCGCGTAAAAGCTAACCTTGTGAGAGTGAAATTCACTCTCAACAAAGATCCTTTTCAAGTAGATATATTTTTAAGATTTGCTATATATTGCTATATATATATATATATGTTTATGTGTCGCATTTGTGTTAATTTAGACACCTTCCATTATATTTGTATATATATATATATTTTTTTTTTTTGCAACTGCTCTGTCTCGATGCTGTTACTCACAATTTGCTTTTGTAGAATCTCCAATGGCTTCTCTTCGCTCACTGATATTCATGGCGGCTCCCTTTGAATAACCTATGTTGCCATCTCGCTCTCACTAAGCAATAGCTGGGAGTGCGTTCAGCAACTGCTGTCGTTGTCTCTCTTTCTCTCTCGCTCTCACACAGTGCATCAATTGGAGCATGCAGCTAAGACACAAGCTCACTCGGATAATCATTTACAGCTATTCTACACAAACTTGCAACGTCACACTAATACTATTGCAATAGTAAGAGCCAATCACGAGTTGGGAGACTTAGAGAACGACTCGGCCACTAATTTGATTGATATACATTGATATTGACATTACGACTATTATATATACAAATAAATACAAATTATTAAATATGTATATATATATATATATTATGTATATACAGTAGCGTATATACTTCAATTTAGATATCGTGCAAAATGTACAAATTGCACCAGACCCAACTAAATCGTCTGGATCCAACGAGCTTGGCTTTCGCAGTTCAATCAATTTAAATCGTTAACACATCTGTTTTTTTCTGTCAGCTATCTATATATAATATTGCCAACAAAAAAATAGTTCTGCTTATTGTTAACAAGCTTGTACAACAAATGCCAACACATTAACACAAAAAGTCATAAAAGTATTAGTGTGATTGCATTAGATTTAGCTGGCCAACGTGAGGTCAGTTAACTCGATGTGAAATAAAGTTTTTGTTTATCGCAGCAAAACTTTTTATAGTGAACACTTTAAAGTGTGTAGCATAACAAATCATGACGGAGTTGGTCACCAAAAGACTTCAACTATACCTGAGATAGTTGAACAAGTAAAGAATCGACTTGAGTAGAAAACTGAAAATATTCGAAAACTTATCTCAAAGGCAAGATTTACCAGTTCCAAATGCCAGAGTTCGATTTGAGAAAGCGAAAGAGTTTTAGCGCGTGGCCAGCAGTGCGATCAGCTTTCGAATGTCGTCTTTAGTGACTAGTCAAAAGTTAGTCAGATCGAACCTAAGGGAATTGATTCGGAACTTTCGTCTATATTGCCACACTCTTTACACTGAAATAAATCAAATTAATTTTCAAAAAAGAAATTTATGGCCTTTTGATTAGGTTACAGTTCGAGTGCTCCCTCTCTACTGTATGTCTAATGGAGGTATCTCAGTTAGGCCAACACATATAGCCGCTGATGGTCTCAAAGGACTTTGGATTTTTCAAAAGTGGGTCAACATTGAAGACGTTTTAGAAATGCATGACTAAGGCCAAGCTAATTTGGCCAAATAAAGCAGTTAATTTATTATGGGTAATGTGAAAATATTTTGAAATGGAAAAGGCAAAAAGGGAGAGAGAGAAGGAGGGAAAGAGATGCTTGACCGAGGCACATGTCAGAGCAAATGCTCGGGTACTTCAGTGCTCGCACATTTCAGATACATAACGTAGATATAAATTTGCTTTAACTGGCGCCACAAAGTATGCAGCAGCAGCAGCAACAGCAGCAGCAGCAGCTTCTTGGCTGCTTGGCTGAGAGCAGAAATCCCCACAAAGGGCCAAAGCCAAAGGGGTCGCAGTGCGTGGCAGGGGAGTAGGAATGGGAGCGATGGGAGTGGGTGTGGGCGGACATGCTTATCTAACTGCAATTGCTGGGGCACCACTTGCCATCAGCCGGCAGAAGGACAATAAGCAAAACATTGTGAATGCCTGGGCGCACGGCTGTGGGGAAAGGCCCTGGCGGAAGAGCTAGACAAAGAGCTGGAACGGGTTGCTGGGCGGATGAGGCAACTGTTTTTTTTTTTACATTTTTGTTGTTTTTTTTTTGGTCAGGCACATGCCACGCCCACCTGTGCCCATGCTCCAGCTGTAGCTGTAGCCGTATCTGTGCGCTGTGGTATTTTTACGGTTCCGTTCCCATTTCAAAAGTGATGCAAGACTCAAGAGAAGTCAACGCTGTGCGTGGGGCTTGTTCACATGACCTACCCTGTAGCCAGGCAGGTGTATTAGCTGCAGGCCTGTCAGTGTCAGTGTCTGATGGACCCGACCTGCATATCAATTGCAGAGCATTAACAAGTCGTGTCGTGTCGTGTCGTGTCGCTCGCAAAGCCTCTATCTATCGTATTCATTTTTAATGCCTTATCTCTGGTCTGTTTGCCTTGGTCTAGTAGCTTGGGTATTCATATTCTTTTCTTCTTCTTTTTTTCTATTCTATTTTTGGGTGTGAGGCGATGTGCTGTCTTTGCCTTGCCCGAGGCGTTAAATTCTTGTGAAAACATTATGGAAAAGTTTGTAAGAATTTCACTTCGTTTTCATTCATCTGCATCTGGTTGAACCTTAAGCGCGGCGGCCAGCTCAATCATGTAGCCAGTGTAGACTGTGTAACAGGCCACCCTGTAGAGGGGTGGGAAGAAGTAGAGGAGGGGACGAGCAGCTTCCTTTGTTGTCGCGTTTGTAAGACATTATTTAACCCATTCAAATTTGACATTTGGCTCATTAATTCTATGCACAATTCTCATATCTCGCATTCGTTTCGCTTCACTTCACGTCATTTCACTGCTGGAGTCTTCGCGCTTAATCACTTAATGCGCGAAATGTTCACATTACATTTACGGCCATGTCGCACCTAATTAGGCCAATTAAATTTAGACGAAAAGTACGCACATTAAATGCAAATTAAGTGGAACTTCAAATTAAATGCATGTCGCATATTTCTCACTCACCTGCCCAGCGCCAGCTTGCGTGTGGCGCGAAAAGAAAGCAAAAATTGTATGAAATATGCTTAAAGCATTCAAGGTCGATTCACCTCCGCTTTGCCTCAATAACAGGCCCTGCCCAATAACAAATTTAATTGTATAAATGCGGCATGAAGTTTAATAAGTGAAAATTATGAAGTGCAAAATAAATACGTTTATAAAATACACCAAGAAATTCCTTTTGAAACCAATGAAGGCGAAGTTATTCAAAATTTGAGTTACATATACCCAAAGAGAGTCTATATAGAAAATACGATATGCCATATATAATAAAATACTTATAAATATATTTTATTATAGTATCTTAATATTCAAATGTTCTGCTTGCTTTTAGTATATTCAATTTGTGGACATAAAAGCTTAAATAAAATGAAGTACTTGCAATAATTTTAAAATAAATGTCATAAATAATCATATAAATATTATGATAAATAAATCCTTAAAAAATAAATCAATATACAATACAAAATATAATAATAATTATAAATCTAAAAATACAAAATATAATTATAATAAAATAGCTGAAAATTAATCTTAATATAAATCATTAAAATTAAATATCATATGAAAAAATAAGTATAATTACAATTTAAATAATCATCATAATTTTATTATTATGTCATGGGAGCATAAAAACTTAAAAAAAAAAAGTTGAATTGTTCGTAAAATGAAATATTTTAAATAATTTCGAAATAAATAGAATATTTAATAATGATATTATAAAATTGAATATAAAATAAATAAATAATAATTAAATGTGAAATAGGAAATGAAATAAATATACATCAAATTATAAATCTATTTTATTGATTTATAAGTTAAATATGCATTAAAAAACAAATGCAATAAGAAATTAAAATCATAAAAAAAAATTAAATATTAAAAATATTGATATATTAAACACATTAAAACTAAACAACTATAACTAACGACTACGAGATACCCTGAACCTCGACCAAATTCTGAACCGGTAACAAAAAATTAAGTAAATTTAATTAAAATCAAATAGTTGAATAATATATATACATATATAATTAATAAAAAATAAGTAAAAGTTTCTATTTTAAGTAAATAACAAAATTATAAATTATAAGAACATAATCAAATTTTAAATATGTCATATAAATAATAATAATTAATATAATATAAATATATATAAAGTTATATAATATATATACTAATATAATATATTAAAATATTTTAAGTAAATAACAAAATTATAAATTATAAGAACATAATCAAATTTTAAATATGTCATATAAATAATAATAATTAATATAATATAAATATATATAAAGTTATATAATATATATACTAATATAATATATTAAAATCATTATTTACAAATTAATGTGAAATAACTTATGTAATTATGATCAAATTATTTAATAATATATATATATATATGTATATGTATATATGACATTTTAAATTTAACTATAATCAAATAGTTAAATAATAAGAATAAATAAAATAATAAAAATAATTAATAAATAAAAACTAATAATTAATATACAAAATATTTTAAGTTAGTAATAAAATATAAAAAAAAATAATTATAAGTAAACAATAAAAAATGTATGCCATATTGTATTTTAATATTTACTTGAAATTTTAAATAGCGCAATCCAAATGGGATAATTAACGATGATTGGGCATTGAACTGAACTCAACCTCAAGTTTTAAGGCTCTGAATGCGCTCGATTTCCCTGAACTTCAAATCTTGGTGCAACAATTTTCATTTTCAGTAGAAAATTAAGAGTTGAAATTGAACTTAAAAAAAAAACGGAATATAATTTAATATAAGATTTTTATATTAGCTTGAATTTAACTCAAAAACTCATATAAATCTTAAAAATTAATAATATGGGTAATTCTCCAGAAAAAAACTTTTTGTCACGTTCGACGCTTTGGTTTTTTGTAATTATCATGAAAATGCATCAATTTTAGTGCTGAAAATGGCGAAAAGATTCTTTATTTTGAAAAATAGTTAAATATATTGCTCTTGATTAGTACTAAAATTAATTCGTGTTCAAGATAATAAAAAAAAAAAAAACCAAAGTGTCGAACGTGACAAAAAGTTGACTTTTCTGGAGAATTACCCATATATTAAAGGGCAAACCAAATGTTAATATTGCCAAAAATGAAATGTACTTGAGATATGTAAACAAGAATAAGCCAGGAAAGCATTTTTATATATTTATATGAATAACATATAGATGGATATCATTTAAGCGACTGCTGATTGCCCCAAAGCTGTGAGTGAACTCATCTATTTGATAAATGCATTTCATTTCGGCTGGCAGGTACAATTTTGAGATGCGTCGGATTTTGTTTTTTTTTTTTTTTTTTATTCTTGCTCTGTAACTGTAACTGGACTCATCAATCAAGTGGAAAAATTAGAGCTGGGAAATGGGAACTGGGAACAGGGAGCTGGGAACAGGGACCAGCTGTCCCGTCAACCTGATGACCGTTCTGGCGACAATATGCTAATGAGCTTTATGCCGTCTCTGTATTTAAATAGCGTTGCCTCCGTCTTTTTGATACTGTTTCTGATAGACGAACACACACACACAAACACACAGCTTTGGAGGCAACCCTATTTCCTTTGCACAATACTGGACGCCTAATTGAATTAGGTTTCACAAAATACAAAAAATAAAAAAAAAGGCGTTCGTTTCAACCTTTTGAGTTGGCTACAAATCGCCTTTGATTGGGGTAACCGCATAATTTCATTTAAATCGAACTAAAGAACGTCGAACACAATGCGAATGCTCAAAGAACACTCGCTTCTCTTTCTCTTTCTTTTGATCAAAATGAGAAATAGAGAATTACAAAGTTCTCTTAATTTTCTAATGCACAATTAAGCTTAATTCGCTCAATGAAAAAATTGAGAATTCATTAATGAAAATAAAGGAAAGTTCTGTATGCAATTTGTTTGACTTGTTTGTGTTTTCGCTTTTGAGGTGAAAGCGCGTAACGAAATAATATAATTAACGATAGTGAAAGTTGTCGCCGCACCTTATAATTCAATTTCCGGTAATTATGCGGTGCACTCACCTGTTTAGAAGCGATAAGCAGGCGCAGGTGGCATAAAGCACGAGCAATTTAAGTGAGCGATTATTTAATCTAAAATATTATATTTTTTTTGCCATAATTCATAAATATTTAAAAATTTTATTTTGCACTTTAGAATTGTTTTTTTTTTTTTTTTTTTTAATTTATTTTGTAGTTTTCAGCACTTAAAAAAATAATCGAGAAAAAAATAAGCACAGATTCAGATACAAGTAGTATATATAATATTGAATTGAGTTAGAACTCTTACAGTACTCGTGGCACGCTTTGTGTTCACACCTTCGCAATTTCAAAAACCATTTTCGAAGCGTTTGGTGAATACGGGATACGGTTGCTCGGATGCTGCGCCGGCCACACAACCGTCGGTCAGGACATTCGCATACGAACTGCAAACGCTTTCAGCAATTCAAATCAGGAATCCAAATGAACGTTGCCGCTGCCAAAGAATCAACGAGCCGAATCAACACCCGAACACGCGCCAAGCCACCACGACAGCCGACATGGCGTATGAGCTATTTTGTACTTCTACTCGGAGCGCTTTGCCAGCGCACGCCCACTCAATGCCCTGAGTGAGTTTGGCTTGCCTTCAAAACAGGATGCGAATAGAAATATGTGCATGCATTAAGACGACCCATTCTGCGAAACGTAAATTAAACACAAATTATTTTCAGAACTTAAAAATTACAAAGTAAGCGTATTTCCAGGAAATACAGCAGACGAAGATTAACCATTCTTACCCCTGAGCGTAAGACATGCGAGCTGAGTGTTTCCATATTTACCATTTTTTAAATATATATGTGTATATAGCATTATGTTCTACTAAAATCACTTTTATTATGATTAGATAAAATATTGATTAAGATAAGTACAAGCAAGAGATAAGATGTGTTCTTCTAAGACATTAAATTATAATGTATGCAGAGTTGGTTCGTTTTTAAGCTACTTTATTATTATTTATTATCAAATATTTATCAACTATTTAATAAAAGTAAAATATTAAATAACATGTATGTATATAATCGGTTTTATAAAATAAAATTATTAATAAAATAAAAATTAGATGTAGTTACATTTTTAGTATGAAAGAAAATTAAATTAATAAAAACTAATAATAAAAAAAAAGAAAAAGCGATTAAAAAAAAAAAAACAGGAATATAAAATATTGATAAATAAATCAAATAAATAGAACACAAGTAGAACACAACAAAAATTTTAAAACAAAAAAAGAAGAATATAAATTTGTTGTCAATATAAAATGTTAACATTATAAAAAATGTGTAAAATTATTGTTTTTAAAACTATGATATTACAAAATAATAAAAATAACAATATTTAAAAATAAAAATAAAATTAGAATTATAACAAAAATATTTAATTTCTCATTTAATTGTATTATTAAAATAAAAAATAACAAACAAACAAACAAAACAAAAAATGAAAAAAATAAAATAAAATAAATGTTAACCTGCCCCTGGGTCAGACTGTTTATCAGTCAGTGTAGCCCATATGAAATGCATATATCAAAATATATCAAATAAAATGTATGTATATCACATAATGTGAGAGACCACGCTTATTTGAATGTTAGGCAATTGTTCTTAATTAATCAGATTTGCTGTCCCAGATTGCTTAGTTAATTGTTTTGCTGTGATTTTTATTGGGGTATTTCTGGATAAATCTTTGTTATATTATTTTGTAATGGGCTCAGAGAGGGATGGGAAAGCAAGCATGGTCTGACTGTGCAGTTGATTAAGAGGAAATTAAATGGCAATGGCATAGCTGATAATCAGCTCGGGAAGACCGCTTAATTTGATTATCACAAATAGAAACAGCAGCCGGGCCAGCCAGCTAGCCAAATGGCCAAGGCAATCGAGGCCGCAGCAGAATCCATTAAGCCAACATCCAACGGTCGCACGCAACAGGCGCGCATGGAATCCCCTAAGGACTACGGTACGGGCGGATGGCACTGCGGAATATTTGTAAACAAACCCGAGTCAGACTACGCACCAGAGTCTTTGCATTGGAGGGGGCACACAACATGAAACAGTAGCTCATCCCTTCGAGGCGCCACTGGCTGCGCAGAAGTTAAGTTTGCGCTCAAGTTGAGCGAAAACTCAAGTCATTCGCTCTTATGAATGAAGCCGAGCGAATTCGCTCAATGAACAAGTGCCTCCGCCAACTGGGCCAT
Organism: Drosophila antonietae; assembly: GCA_030914385.1. Classification (NCBI taxonomy): domain Eukaryota; kingdom Metazoa; phylum Arthropoda; class Insecta; order Diptera; family Drosophilidae; genus Drosophila; species Drosophila antonietae. Next base: position 12,000 of record JAUESO010000328.1, read on the forward strand.
TGTAAATTAAGAATAATAGACAGCAGCTTGGTTTTGTCATAAAAAGAATAATTAGCTCAAATGTACATATGTGTCGCCATTGTTGGACCATTGTTGGTTACGCTCTGTGTAGCTTGCCCGATGCGGTGCAGAGCAATTTTACTATTAAAACTACAATGACTAAGTGGGTTGCGATTCAAATGTTAATGTTATCTCCATCAGTACTTGCATCTACTAAAAAAGTAATACAAATATCTGCAATAGAAGAAAATTGTTTTAAATTATTTTAAATCCAAAATGCATTTCGCGCCATTCAATTACGATACATTGAATATCGATACGGCTGGGTTTTCATATGAAACCTATCGATACGATGTTTACCATGTTGCGTTCATCAGCTGTGCGCAAACTGACCTGTCGAATCAGCTGATGAGAACTGTTTTTTTTTTTTTTTTTTTCAACACCAAAATGAGTTTAATATCGATATGATTTAAAGATGATTATCGAACGCGACAGTTAATAAGTCATTTACTCCAGAATAAAATATTCAAAAGCCGCAGTTACACAAAAGAAGAATATGATTTATATTTGGTAACAATAATTTCTTATCGTTATATAAAGTAAAAATATTCTTTAAATATAATCACACTTTCGACTTAATCGTGATACGCTTAGAACCAGTCAAGTGAAATTCGAACCTTGAAAAATCGTACTTATGAACGTTGAGTATTCATTGTATATGTAATTTAAACATGTAAATTGTTATAAATATAAAATGTGTCAACAATTGATAAGTGAAGGAAAAAAGACCAACATACTTAATTTACGCATATGTATTCAATTCAAAGAAAATGGGTTGGTTGAATGGTGAATTCTAAGAAACCGTTGTTTATTGCAGTATTCAATAACATGTAAACAAATGATTCACTTGAAAACGTAATCATTTTAGTGTCGCATAAGGAAAATTTGTACATCTATTTTAACAAGTGCTAAGAGTCCAATTAGACGTACTCAAAAATCAGTGTGATTTTCATTTAAGTTAATTTAATTTTTTTTTAATGTGCAATCGATAGTCGGAAACGGTCAATCTGAAAGCTTAACCGATAGTCGACTAAATTTGGATGTTCATCTCAAAGAATTATTTATTTGGCATTATTAAATGACACCATATAAGTTGATTCATCAAAAAAAAAATTCAAGTTCATGCATAGCACTACAAACATACATATAATATAAGTACTGTCTCGCCAATCGTTTCCTTAACTACATTAAGATCATTTATTTATGAGCTCAATCGATACATATATTGTTGTATCGGAAGTTGACATGAGCCGTGTGCGATATATCAACAACCCTAGCTTTCAATACACAACGAATTGGCATGCATTAAACATCTACGACGTAACAAATTGTAAAAAATACGCGCGATAGTTAAGGGCACAAAGTCAAGACAAAGTGCAAGTGGGCGAATGTCGCCGCCTACATATCGATATGTATGTATGATTTCGTATCTTGTTGTGTGTGGACTGCATATGTGTGCAAGAGTGTGTGGTCTCTGTTGTGAATGTGTGTGTGTGTGAGGTGTGCGAGTGTGTGTTTGTGCAACGCTGTGTAGAAATTAACGTAGTGTGAAGAAGTTGCAAAAACGACGACGAAAATTGAAAATTGAACTGAAATCAAAGACGCAGCAGCAGCGCTTCTTTAAGCAGCTGCAACAACGATAAACGCGACATCAGCGGATTTGTAAGTTTTGCTTATGCATCTGAAGCGACCGCAACGCCAGCGTATTTCTATTCCTGTAAACAAAAACCAAAATCAGCAGCAACAAAACAAAAGGCCACTCATTGAACGCCAACCGCAGCAGCAGCAGCAGCAGTAGCAACAACAGCAGCGGAAACGTCGTTGAATCATCATGCGGAACTTGTTTTTGTTGTGAGCTGTGGTCGTAGCATAATATGAAACACCAACGATAACAACATCAACAGCAGCGACAGCAACAAGATCCACGACATCAGCGTTGACGGCGACATTGGCGTTCGTATCGAGAGATTCGAGCGAAGTTGCTTATTTATACTATTGCTTTGATTTTCATTCGAGCTGTGTATGCATTTGTAATCAGCTTTCGGCGATACCAACGACGTCGGCAATGTAAACAAAGATTTGCGCCAGTTGCCGCTGTCGCCACCGAATCGACTTTGGGACGGTGGCCTGTGCCATCGCCATCCGTTTGTCTTTGCCCGTCCGTTCGTTTTATCTTATCGCAACAGCAAACGCTAAAAGCTCCCTCTTTATTTTTTGGCATTTCTTTGCAGTTGAGACGAACACACGACCGATTCCACCCATAAGATATGGAGGAGAAACGCATAGCGGATTACTTTGTGATTGCCGGAATGCCCGAGCAGCCACAGCTGCTCCAGGAGAACATATTCAATGACTCGGGCCGTCTGCGTGCGGCCAATACAATTGAGCCCATCACAGACATTGGAGTCTTCTTTCCGCTCCTGGGCGAACAGATACCCGACGGCTATGAGCTGTTGGAGCACACGCCCACTGGCCTGCCAGCAAATCTCAATCATGGCTCCGTCCGCACCACTGAATGCTATATATACTTTCGACGCGGCAAGGATCGACCCCCGCTAGTGGATATCGGTAAGTGAATCGTAGCCAAGCACCAAAAACTATAATCAAGTGGATTTGTTTCTTCTGTTTATAAAGGCGTGCTCTACGATGGGCACGAGCGCATCATGTCCGATGCGGAAATTGTAGCCGAAACGCCCGGCGGTCGTGTGGCCAATGTGAACAACTCGTCGGCGAAAACGTTTCTCACATATCGACGAGCCCGTCCAGACATGCCCTGCAACGAGCTGGTGGTCACCGAACTCTGTGTGATCGTCCAAAGCAAAGGGGAACGACCTCCACACGCCTTCTGTCTCATTTACAAGACGCTGAACAAGGGCTATGTGGGCAGCGATGTATATTTGTGCTACAAGAAGTCTATGTACCGTCCCAAGCACATTAGCTACAAGCCGGAAATATTGCTGCGCTATCCCACCGTCGATCACACGGACTTTCCGCTCAACCTGTGCCCGAGCGTGCCGCTCTTCTGCCTGCCCATGGGCGCCAGCCTGGAGGCCTGGCCCCATGTCAACGGCACCGAGAAACGAAAACCCATCAGCCCTGTATTCAGCACATTCGTACTGACTGTGAGCGATGGCACCTACAAGGTGTACGGCTCGGCACTCACATTCTACGAGGATTACGAGTAAGTCGAGTGGAATTGATTCCGTGATTCGATTATTTATATTTTTCCTTCCAGTGAGTCGCTACTGTCCGCGGAGCAACGCGAGCTGCTTGGCTGGGATGAGGAGTTTGCGGCCCAGCACTCGCTCCACATGATCAAGGCCATTTGCCTGCTCTCGCACCATCCATTTGGCGACACATTCGACAAGTGGCTGAAATATTTACACGTAAGCGACTGCAGCAATTAACAGCCGAACGCTAATCAGCCTCGTATTTCCTCTCTCTCTCGCTCTGTTTTCCTAGCGCATGGTCGTCTATGGCGTCAATATACCAATACCCGTGGAGCGTTACATTATCCAACTGCTGGACGAGGTGCCCTTCCCAGCGCCCAGCATACATCTGCAGCTGTCGAGCGAGTCGAACGATCGCATTCTGCTCACGCAGCCAGAGGATTCGCCATTGCCGCGCAGTGGCGCCGGCTTCCACATGCTACTACAGAATCTGGGCACCGAAAACTGCCTCCATGTGCTGCTCCTGGCGCTCACCGAACAAAAGATACTCATACACTCGCTCAGGTATGAAACTTGAACTTTTCCTCTGCCTCTGTCTGTGTCTAACTTACCTCTCATTTGTAGGCCTGCAACTCTGACTGCCGTCGCTGAGGCGATTGTCTCCCTGCTCTTTCCGTTCAAGTGGCAATGCCCCTATATACCGCTGTGCCCGCTGGGCCTAGCCGAGGTATTGCATGCGCCTGTGCCCTATTTGATTGGCGTCGATTCGCGTTTCTTTGATCTGTACGAGCCGCCCACAGATGTAACCTGCATTGATCTGGACACGAACAACATCAGCGTATGCTTATTATTGCTCTTGATCAACTCAGCATTGGCTCATTCCCTCTAATCTCTCGCCCACAGCTGTGTGACTCCCAGCGCCATTTGACGCCCAAGCTGCTGCCCAAGCGCGCGGCTCGACTGCTGCGACAGACGCTCACTGAGCTGGAGAACGCCAAGCCCATTAGCTACGACTCCACCAACAGCTTGGATCGGGACATACGCAAGCGCAAGCGTGAGGCATGTGTCTCCATGATAACTCTGCCACTTTTCAATTGGTTCTCTGCAACTTTATATATCTGATTTTTTATTTGTTTGTTTGTTTTTTCTTTGTTTCTGCAGCTGGTGCTGGAGCAGCGCATCCAAGAGGCATTTCTGCTGTTCATGGCATGCATATTGCGTGGCTATCGTGACTATCTGGTGCCCATATCAAAGGCGCCCTCCGTGGGCGCCACAGATCCGAGTGCGCTATTTCAGCTGAAAGCTTTTCTGCGCTCGCGCGATAAGGTAAGCAAAGGAGGGGCGGGTCAGTGCCCAGACAATGGGGCCAAACAATTGGGTGTGTGGACAGTTTCAGTAGATTCAGTCGCTCTGGCCTTGAAGCTCATTGCTGTGTTGTTTGTTGCCTTTCCCTCACAGCAATCTAGCAAATGTTCAATCTATTTTTATCTCCGAATAATATTCGCATTCCCCAAATGACGTCAGCGGCAAGAAGTAACCCGCTGGGACAAGCGGCCAGCGGATTAAACCACTGGCCACTTAACGGCCTCGCCGCTGCTATCAATTTAATGCATTCGATAATCTCTGGCGATATTCAAATATTCAAAGTAGCTCAATTACGCAGCGTCAGCTCCTGGTAATTAAACTAATTATAATTGCTGTTTGGTTCAATAAACCACAACGCAACACTAATCGAGCGGCTATATAGTATAGCTATAGCTATAGCTCTAGCACTGATTGTCTCTTTTGTAATTTAGTATTTCCAGTCGCCTTTTTTATTTGCGAGAATTGTTTTATGAAATCGTTCAATAAAGAGCGAAAGATGCTGCTGTATCGCATGAGTCACGTCTTGTGATCTCATGTTCATTTATTGATATGCCATTGGCATTGATGTATAGCCCAATCTGATGTTCATTTGCGGAATATAAATATTTTATTTTAATTTCACATATTTTACTATAGCTTTATCTCACTCTTCCTCCCTCCCTCTCTCTCTCTTTCTCATCTCGATAGTCGCATCAAAAGTTCTTCGAGCTGCTGATGAAAACTCAGATGTTCATTCGGTTTATTGAGGAGCGCAGCTTTGTCTCCGACGGCGATCACGGCCTGAGCTTCTTTGATGAGTGCGCCGAGAAGGTGACGGGCTATGATGAGACGCCCACCCAGTTGCATCTGGTTGACTGGGACACGGGCCAGAGCAGCGAGCGCACCAAGTACATCTTTCCGCCAGACAATGTGGCCGTGGCATCCGGCGGCTCCTCGAGCTATGTGTACAAGAATTTCACGTTGCAGCCGGAGCTGCTGCAGAGCACGAAGAAGACGGCGCTGTCGCAGTTCCTGCAGCTGCAGCTGAACGCCTCGCTGTCGCCTGGCTCGCCAATCGCGCGTCGCACCAAGCACGAGGTGAAGTTGTCGCAGAAGATGGCCAGCCGCTGTCAGCAGCATCCGGAGGCGTGGTCCAAGTATCTGCTTGCCACCTGCTACTCGCTGTACTTTCTGATTCTGCCGTCCATGGTGATGGATACGCGGCACGCGGGCAAGGAGCACGACATCCTGCGCGCCGCCTATGATGTCCTGGTACGCGCCAGCAAGCTGAAGATCACTTGCGACGAGTTCTGCTATCGCATCATGATGCAGCTCTGCGGCATCCACAATCTGCCGGTGCTGGCGGTGCGTCTGCATTATCTAATGAAACGCTCGGGAGTCCAGCCGAACGCGTTGACCTACGGCTTCTACAATCGCTGCGTCCTCGAGTCGCAGTGGCCCAGCGACAGCACAACACTCAGCCAGATCCGCTGGAATCGCATCAAAAACGTCGTGATGGGCGCGGCGCACTTTCGACGCGCCGGCAAACGACGTGCCGCCGCCAAGGTGTGCAAGTCCCTGAGCTCCTCGCACGACCACAATCTGAGCACCCTAGAGATGGTGGACGGCCAGTCGCGCAGCAGTCTGGCCAGCTCCGGCGAAGGCGCCGGCGGTGGCGGTGGCCTGCTCGACTTTGCCGCTTTCGACAGGCTGCGCAACAAGCTAGGCAGCATTGTGCGTCAGACCGTCGCAGGCGGCACTGCGGAGGCGCTGCCCACCGAGGATGTGGTGAACAGCGCTGGGCTGCTCATCAGCGGCGAGTCGGCCACCAATAGCGCCAATGGCAGCACGCCCCTTACGCCCACCTACGGCGGCGATGCACAGCTGCTGAACAAGCCACGCAAGCAGATCATGAGCATTGGTGATGGCGAGGACGATGACGACGACGAGGAGGAGCGACAGGGTGAGCATGCGGAGCATTCAGCGCCGCAGACACCGCAGAAAGTCAAACCGGATATGGAGTTCGCTGGCGGCGACTACGACCTGGACGTGGACGTGGATGTGGATGTGGACGAAGAGCAGGAGCCGGATGAGCTCGACGAGCATGTGGGTGCGCATCAGACCAGGCAGCGCGTACAGAGCCCCACCAAGTATGACAACCACACCCTTTAACGTTACATTATCCATTATGTATTCCAAGCTAACAAGATTCTCTTCTTTAAACAGAATTTCACCCCGTACGCCCGTCACCCAGAACGATCCGCTAGGCGCCTTGAACGAGGAGGACGCCACGCCCACACAACAGCCGGAGGTGCAGCCAATGATGTCAACGGCAACGGCATTCAATAGCAACGTGTTTAGCGACAAACCCGTTCTGTTCCGAGGCCAACGCAGCGCCACCTTCGACGAGTCCACGCAGATCGGCAAGAGCATGCACCGGTCCGAGACGATGCCAGTGGCCAGCAGCGGCGTCACACACAGTCTGGCCAACATTGGCTCCTCGCTGAAGTTCACATTCGGGTAACTAAGTCGCAGCCAAGGCACTAAGCCAGGCGCGAAATAAAAAAATGAAAGAAGCAGCAGGCGGCCTTGTTGATTGATTGATTGATTGATTGATTCTTATATAAACTGCATATATATATTGTGTGCCATTCCATCTATCGTATCACTTGCATATAACCCACACACACACACACATCCCGATCACACACACACACACATACAGACTGCTATTTTTCTTTACCCTCCTTGAGACTCTTAACATATTGATTTATTTTGTATTCATTTGTTTAGATTTTGTGATTTTTTGGCCCTTTTGGTATTTTGACATATGAAAACTCTCTGAATCGCTCCAATTCGTTTCTGTGCAACGTTTTGTATTTTATTTATTTATTTTTTTTACTGTAGACGTTATTCACCCGCACGATTGTCCTTTAAGAAAGACTTGAAATTGCCCGCCAATATAATAGAAAATATATCAAGCATAAGGTAAGTCAGTCAGCAAAGCTCTTAAAACTTCTACACACACACACTACCAAACACACGCACACACACACTTGTTGCAAATGCTGCTGCGGCATTAATAATTCGGTTTTCACATTGGCTCAAAATTGGCTTAGCAACTGCTTTAAGCCTTTCAGCTTACCTGATCATACCTGTTAAATATTTGTCAAATTTATAAATGGAATTTCTTTAAATAACTTCATTATACAACTGTAAAGCATAGATAATCTCTGATCCTTTATATATATATATATATATATATATATATATATTTTGTGCTCCATTTGAGCTTGCTTCATATCATGGCCTTCTATCAATATCTCTGCAAAGTAAACTATCACTATGGAAATTATAGACTTCATCTATGTATGTATATGGATTTATCAGGCAATCATATTAAAAAGCTATAGCTGCCGTTTGATCAGTGGGAATGTCAATTGTCTAGTAAAATATTATACAATTATTAACTAATTTGTATTTAATTAGTTTCTAGTTATTAATTAGCTTCAGATTCTTAATTAATTTGTATTTATTTATTAACTTCCCATTCTTAATTTCTTATTAAATTTATAATTAGTATTTAATTTATTTTTAATTATTAATTAACTTCTGATTCTGAACTAATTTATAATTATTAAATTCTTATTTGTAATTGTCGATAAGTTTTATAATTCTTAATTAATTTTTACTTTATTTTATTATACAATGTTTTTTTAATCGCCTAACAAATTTTAAATTAATTTGTACTTTTTAATTAAGCTCTAATTATTTACTAGTATATTGTTTTCAATTTATTTATGCCTCTTAATTATTTTTGATTACTAGTTTTTGATTAACTTGTTATTTTTCTGATTTCCAATTAATATCTAATCATGAATAATTTTCAATAGTATTTAGTTCAATCAAAAGAACAATTAATTATACATTTAAATTTGTTTCTTGTTTTTCATTAATTATTAATTTATAAGTTTTAATTAACTTTTAATTATAACCAAGTATGAAGGCTTTAGTCGAGACTACTGGACTACGAGATACCCTGAACCCTGAAAAAAAAAAAACTAATACTCTTCTTTACGCACGTATAAGTGTACGCTCTGCTATCCGCGCAGATCCTGCCGTGGCTTGGGGGTGGGTTGGGCTATACTTTGGACGCTCCATTTCTAGATGGACGATCTTCATGAAACTTAATATATTAATCTTCATAATAAATAGCATCCAAATGTATCTTTTTGTCAAATTGCAAGTCTCTAGTATTTGATATGCGTTTTTTTCAAATTGTGAGTGAAGGAGGAGTGGCATCCAATATCTGAAAATTACAGAATCTTCGTATCCATAATATCTAAATATACAAATTTGAAGTCTCTGTGCTGTGTAGAAGTTATGCTAAAAAATAACGTAAAAAAAAGTAAACGAATTTTCGGAAACGGGATGAGTTATCGAAAAAAAAAATAAACTCGTACTGCGTAACTAACATACGAGTATTTATATGCAATTTCTTTAACTTTAGTAGTTTCCGAAATCTCGACGTTCATACGGCCAGGGCTATATGAACTTATTTCTTTGTGCTGATCAAGAATATATATATGTACTTTATGGGATCTGCTACGTCTCCTTCTGCCTGTTACAGACATTTTCCCTTTCCCATTTTCAATGGGTTCAGGGTATAATTAACTTGTGACTCTTAATTATTATAATATAATTTATTTCTTTTCATAAATTGTTGATTTTTAAGCTTTAATTAACTTATAATTATTAATTAACTTGTGATTCTTAATTAATATCTAAAAATTTATCATTTTAAACTAATTTCCAATTGTTAGTTAATTTCTTTTAATAATAATTCATTTAATTTCATTTGCATTAATTTGAATCAATTTCAGTTTCGTAATTAATTTCTCACTTTTAGTTGTTTTCAAATTATTTATGTTTTATTTATATTCTCTATTTTACTCTAGTAAATCCTATCAACGAATTATAAAGTAATTAATATTTTGTATGGAATAGTTTTTGATATGCAAATAATCTTAAGGAATTTTAACAACATTTTCCTACATTCTAAACTTTTGAAGCTCTATTCATTGCCTAAGTAATTTTGCAACTTAAGTAACAAATAGTATTTAGTTAATTGTAAATGTAGCTGATATTGATTTTTCAAGTATGTCACGCAGCATTTGATTTTACACACACACACACACACGTACACCCACACACATACACGGAAACAAAAAAATATGAAGACTCTTTATATATTCCACTTAAGTTTCACCTGGGATCTGGGATTACTGCAATACGAAACGTTTCGGGTTTTGGGTTGTCCTTTAACGCAATTTGATCGTCGGTTGATGATGATGTTGTTGTTGTTGTTGTTGTTCTCGTTGGTGGTGGCGGGCAATTGAAGGTTTGACACAAGCCACACAACCACACCCACACCCACACACAGATACGTACTCACTCACAGCCACGCACCCACTCACTCTTGACTATTTACAATTATTCATCAAACGTACATTGCCGCAACATCCACAGTAAATCTCGTTCTCTTCATAACCCAGCACAGCAGCACCCGAAACTCGCTATCTCGCTCTCTATCTCTTTCTCTGTCTTTCTTCTTTCACTTAAGTACTCACTTTCTATCACTATCTCACTCTGCTCACCTCAATTTCTGTACATCTTGCTCAAACTCTTTCGCACTCCCTCTATGTCTCTAACTCTCTCGCTCTCTCTCTCTCTCTCTATATGTTCTCTTCATAACAGCAGCAGCTAATAATTGTATTTGATTTCAATTCTTCGAAAATTGTTTTCATATTCTTATAAACAGTCAAAGGAATTTGTATATAATTAGAGTAAAGTGAAAATAGCTCTGCAGTGGGGAAATATTTACAGAAATAAGATACTCTGAATATTTTGTATAGCCATAGGAAAAGGAAAATCAGAATATATATTTAATTATATGGGACAGACAGTGGGAGGCGTGGCAGACCCTATAAAGTGTATATGTATAGTCTTAATTAGGGCTACGAACTGAGTCGAGAGGGCTCCCTCCGCATCCATGAATATTACGATCTCAGAATTCATATGATCTAGAGAGAACCTCTATAGCATGTGCAGATCGAAAAAATTAAATTACATTTCATATATCTTTAAACCTAGATAGTACAATTTTTACCTAGTTTCATATATATTTTATACAATTTAGAATTTTTGTATATTTAATATACCAATTCCACATATTATCCAATTCTATAAATTGTGGTGCAGTTGCAATATATAGCCAATATGTAGAAGAGTTTATGTTGAAACACTTTAAAAGAACATGTACATATATCGTATAGTACAGATTTCACGGAAATAGAACTGTTATGAAATATATATTTTGTAAAATCTATAATAATCAGAGCTAAATATGAAATTCACTTCGATTAGGTATTTCATTCATTATAAATATTATCATTATTAATAGGATATGAAGATGTAAGGAAAGATGAGGAACGATATAGCTACGCTTCAGCTCTTTAGTCCACTTTAGCTGCTGCTGCTGCTGTTCTAGCAATGCTTGTTGTTGTCGTTGTTGTTGTTATTCTTAACCCATTGAATATATATTGATCGTGTGTACTGTGAACGTCTTTATAATTTGTAAATGAAACTGATGCAAATCTTATACTCTAACAGCCCCAGCCTGACGAGCAAGAAGTCCAACGAGCTCATCCAGGGCAGCCTGAGCAGCATTAAGTATGCGGCCAATTCACTGACGCGAAAATTCGATGAGATCAAGGGCGCCATATCGGCCAATTCGACGCCGGTGAAGACGAACAATGGGCATCAGCATGCACCTCATCATCATCATCATCATCATCACCACCATCATCATCATCTGCAGCATCATCACCATCATCATCATCAGCAGGAGGCATTTGCTGGCGGCGAAGATCATGAGGGCGGCGGTGGCGGTGCCGATGAGGGTAAATTGAGGCGAGTCGCAAGTGATCTTGATCCTTGGGGCAGGCTCAGCGAGTCGCGCAAGTCGAGCTATAACAATCTGGTTCCGCTGGGCGAGAATAGCTCAAATGCAGCTTTGCATTTGCACGCACTGCCCATACTGCCCGACAATCTTTACAGCACCCCAACGGAGGTAAGGAGAGATGAGAGAGATGCAAATTGAAATTAATGGAACATTTAATCTGTTGCAGAGCAACACCGATCCGGAATGCGATGTGCTGATACAGCTGACGACCTGCTCGCAGTGCCACAACTGCTCGGTGCTGGTCTACGACGAGGAGATCATGAGCGGCTGGTCGGCGGAGGACTCTAACTTGAACACCACGTGCCATGCGTGCAACAAGCTGACCGTGCCCATCCTCAGTGTTCAGATCACGCGGCTGGCGGGCGCCGAGGGCGAGAGCAACGGCGAGTGCCTGGGCGCTGACAAGACCAGCCTGACGGTGCCATATCTGAATCCGCTGGTGCTGCGCAAAGAGCTGGAGAACATACTCACCCAGGAGGGCGATCTGTCGCTCATCAAGCCAACTTTCGTCGAGGAGCATCGGATCGTTTACTGGAACTTGTTGTGGCTCATGGAGCGCATCGAGGCCAAGACGCACCTGCCCGAGCTGTGCCTGCCGCCAACGGTGAGTGCTGAGAGAGTCGTTCAATTTGGATGTGTAATAACTAATGAGATATTCTCTGCCCCAGAGCGATGAGGAGCAACTGGATCCACTGACAAAGGTCAAGACCGTGCACATACAATGCCTGTGGGATAACTTAAACTTGCACAGCGAGACCAGCGGATCGCCCATGTACATTCTCTATCGACAGACGCAGCCGACAAGTCCGTTGATAAAGGCGCTGCTGACCGATCAGGCGCAGCTTAGCATGAAGTAAGTTCTATCCATCCAATGCATTCCAAATGTCCAATTTAACTAAATTCCTGTCTCGATATTGTCCTTGCAGTGTCATTCAGCAAATCCTTTCGGCGATTCGTTGCAATGACATGGCCACGCCGCTGAAACGCTTAGCCAACGAACGTTACAAGCTGAAGAGCAGCGGCGTGGAGCGTTCGCATTCATTCTACCGGGATATACTCTTTCTGGCACTGACTGCCATTGGCCGGGCCAACGTCGACTTGGCCACATTCCATCGCGAATATGCGTCCGTGTTCGACAAGCTGACGGAGCGCGAGTGCAATATGTATTATCGCAACCAGGATCTGCCGCCATCAGCGTCCACGATCTTCTGTCGGGCCTACTTCAAGCCGTTGCTGCTGCCCTGACGTGCGGCCGACGAGGCGGAGCAGCAGCACGCTGAGCAGGCGGCAGCAGCAGCGGATGAGGAACGGATTAACAATGGCGACGACACGAATGTGACACCCTAAAAGACATGACGACCAAAAAGAAAAGAAGCAACCAGAAAACGCTTAACACAACCCCACAACAATTGGACAACAGCAAGAATACAAAATCGAAACGAAATTTGACTTGTAAATGACTTGAACGTAAATCATAAGTACTTAATGTTTATTAATTTTGTGTATTTTAATTTGGAATTGACATTTATTAGTTTTTCTTAGCACACACGCACTCGCTCTTGCGCTCTCTCTCGTTATCTCTTTCTCTCTCTCTCTCTCTCTTTCTATTTCGCTCTCAGTGTAGAGCTTTACTCACTGACACACGCACACACATATGCATACATAACTGACTGGTTTCTAAGACAATACATACACACATATACACAGAAACATACATATATTTAATATATATATATATATATATATATATACATATATACATATATTATTATATTATTATTATTTTTTTTTTTTGCATTGCATTCAATTTGACCCTCGACGTATTTGCCTTATTATATTTAATATAACGGTACATCTACGCGTATATATATATATGTATATACATACATATATATCTGAAATATGCGTTCCATCTATAACTAGTTTTTGTATAACGATACCATCTGCATAACTGTACAATGCATTGCATATGGTTCATCATTTCAAATTAGCATCGCCTTCAAATTGTGATTTTTATTTCAAAAATATGAATTTCATCGATCGAATGTAGATAGCACATGAAATGGGATGTCTCGATAAAGCCTATTAGGGGGGGGAAATATATACATTAATTGGATTAGGGTTACCGGATAGCATGGGCAGGGCTGGACTTAGGATAACTTGATTTAAATTGGGATGCGAAACTGACGACGGTGACGACGTATACTACGACAACGATGAATAATGCAATAATAATGGAAATCAGCCTGTTTAACTGAAATTTATATTAAAGATCAAATCTATTAAGAATCAGACACATACACAGGCAAACACACCCATACACACACTCACACCCACACCCACACCCACTCACTCACACAGCGCAACGATAGTAAAGTTTGGAAAAATAAAATCGAAAAACAATAAAAAAAAACTCAAGTATCTGTATTTCAGTAATCTTTTTGTCGGTCATCTTAAGAAAATGTATATTTAATAATGTTTAAAATAAATGCAAATAAAAAAAATAAAAACAATTTAAAACCCCAACAAATTAAGAATTTCAACACGCGGTGCTCGATTGGGAGTTGCCTGAAATCCGTTCGATCGAAATAACTTCGATATTAATTAACGGATTTCAATGAAATTTACTGCATATAATCTATATATTATGTTGAATAGATGTAAATGATTATCAATATGCAAACCCTTTTACATATTGGCTACGTTCGCAAGGGAACTTTAATTTCAAGACTATATATGATTTATAGAGCAAATATTTAGAATATATCAAAAATCAAAATTGTAAAAAATATTAAAGAAACAAAACTTGAATACAATAGCTCTAAAGACATGCGATTTATAATCTAATAAATGGAAATCGATAAAGTTTTCAATATACCTTAAAAGGGGTATACCTATTGATTATATGAAAACAATTAACCTCTTATAAGTTCTGAGATCGTTCATGTAGACGAATGCGCGAATAGAGGGACAGATCTAGATCGAGTCAAATCATAGTTCTGATCTAGAATATATATACTTTTATACTGTCACGCCTCTTTTCTGTAACATACAGGTTCAGGGCAATTGTCAATTGTCGATCTATTATATTAAATACCTTCTGCTAGGTTTTTTCATGCCCAATTCAAGTCATGTTCTCTATAGATAAGACAAATTTCCATGTATATTGCAGCACTATTTATCTATACCGTTTATATAATATATAGTAACCCCAAAGAATTTTCATATATAAGTATAAACTTGGATATTTTTCATCGGAGACTTAAGGTTCTCATGAAACATACATAGCAGGCTCTATCATAACTATCCATAACACGATATAGTTTATACATATGCATATACTATATAGCATATATACATATATATGATGATACAATATAGCATATATAAAATATATGTTGATATTATGATACTATATATTGTATAGTAGTATATATGCAGAATTATTTATAATTATTTATAACAATAACAATTTCTTTTGATTGCATACGAATATAAATTAGCAACATTTATTTGAAATAAAACATATATATGTATTAGAATTGCGAAAAAAATGTAATTATAAATAGTCCATGCACCTAGCGGAGTGTGTTGAGCCATTGATAATACAGAGGGGAAGGCAAGTGGATGATACCGGGATTGGATACGTTACTTGCTAGCAGATCATCAGAGTACAGTACGACACACTCGGCTGGTACAGTGAACACTACGGCTAGGGAAATTTAGGTGCTAGGCGCAAAAGGCGCGACAAAGTTCTACATCTATGTATAGCCGACTAGTTGGGATTAGCGGATTAGTCGGAGAGCAGCACAACATCATCGCTGATCGGCGGCGGAGCAGGCGCTGGCTTTCGGCTGGTGGGCGTGTCGTCGTTCTTGCGCAGATATTGGCTAATGAGCGCATTCTTGGTGGCCGCATGGAACTGCTGATCCCGCGGCACAGACATCAGCAACGAGACGCGTTTCTTGGCGTTCGTGCCCGTTGCCGTTGTTGCTGCGCCTGCAGATGCAGTGGGCGTGCTGCCAGCCGAGTCCTTGGCCTTGCTCACTTTGTCGACATCTGCTTTGGGTGTGCCGCCCGCATCAGCCGCCTCGGTCACAAGTGACGCCTCTCCCAGCGATGTGTCCGCCTTGCTGACTTTCGGGGTCAGCGTGTAGTTCCACTGATTCTGGAGCGTCAGCTCTTCTAGGTGGTACTTGTGCAGCGTTTCCGTCGTTACCACCCAGCAGAGACGCTTCTTGGGCTTCTTCGACTTCTTTGCCTCGATGCCGACGGCCTTCTCGACGGGCTTCCATGTGGCCAGCTCGTCGAACTTTTCTCGCAGCATCGCCTTGGACGGCAGTATTGTCTGTGACTCCGGCGTAATCTGCGACTTCAGATACTCCAGATACTCGGCGATGAGGAACATTTTGGCATTGCTGTTGCCGTGTACGAGGCGAACCAGCTGCTGCAGCAGCTGCTCGTCCAGCTGCATTGTAGTTGGCTTAGCCTTGGCCTCCTCCTGCAGCTCCTCCTCCTCGCCAGACTCCTGTGGCGGCTCGAGCGTCAGCGGCTGCAGTTGCCAACAGCCGTACATGTCGATGGTCTGAATGAAGACAGGCGGGCAGAGCAGCGACTTGTTGCCGTTCTCATCCAGCCAGACGGGGCCCAGGAGGCGAGGCTTGATCTTCTTGGTCTGTTTCTTCATCTCCTGCGCGAACTCTTGCTGCAGAACCTGCAGCTTGGCTTTCTGCGCCTCGCGTGTATTGCCATCCTCCAGCTCGCCATCGTTCTGCAGCTCCTCGTCGCTGAGATGGCCATGGGGCACAAACCATTCATTGTACTCCTCCTCCGATTCTTCCTCGGACTCGCGCTCCTTCTCATCCTCGCTGGCGCTTAGCGACTCCCCCGGCTCCTCCTCCTCCCACTCGCAGTCTGAGTCAACCTCATAGTCAAAGTGAGTCTGATGGGAGAGAGAGATAGAAATGCGTAAGTTAAGGAATGCATCTGGTAATATATTCTATTGATGCATACCTTATCTTGTCCCAGAGGACGGCGCGCGCTGATCACTTTGCTGCGCTTGCGCCAGGTGCCGTAGTAGGGCGGGCGACGATTGTCCGCAAAGTGCAAGTACTTGGCCCGCATCCAGGGCACCTGCTTCGGCCGCTCCACCATAATGGGCGTACCCACTGCATTGACTAGGTCATCTGGAGGCGAAGGAAGAAATGAGAATGGGGAAATGAGTGGACCAAGAGACAGAGACTGTCTGACGATGCACTTACCGACCACCTGGACATCGTCGTCGTCTTCCTCATCCTTAAGGCATCGCTGCAGTCGGGCATCTCGCTTGCTGCCCAGCGGCTTGTGCTTGCCCAGACGCAGCTCGCTCAGATAGAGCTGTGCCCGTGTGGGACGCTTGATACGTCCAATGCTCTCGTTCAGATCCTCTCCATCCTCTTCGTTGTCGTCCGGTACATGGAAGAGCCTGTCCAGTTGCTGGCGCGTGTCGGCGGCGATTGTGGTGCGTGTGACGGGCGCCACGATCATGTCGTCCTTCACCTGGAAGGGACGAAAGGCGAGATGCTGGTTGCCCATGTGGCTGGGATCGCTATCGCTGCTGTTCTGCTCGTGCTCCAGCGAGCCGCTGATGGACTGCCTCGGCTGCTTGGGAACAAAGAATTTGCTAAATGTTGCCGCGGCGCGCTTCTTTTTCAGCTCCGCCTCCTCCTTCTCCTGCTCCTTCCGGCGTCGCTCCTCGTCTTTCTTGCGCTGTATCTCCTCCTTGGCCTCATTGCGCTTGCGCTTCTCCTCGTTCTCGGCCTGCCGTTTGCGCTCCTTCTCCTCGTTATCAGCCTGCCGTTTGCGCTCCTTCTCCTCGCGCTCTTTGCGTCGCAGCTCCTCCTTGTCTTCGCGCTCCTTGCGTCGCTGCTCCTCCTTGATGTCGCGTTCGGCCTTCTTCTGCTTCTCGCGCTGCTCTTTCTCCAGTTGCTTGAGGCGTCGCTCCTCCTGCAACTTGCGCTCCTTCTCCTCGCGCGCCTTGCGCCGCTGCTCCATGAGCCGCTGCTGCTTGGGCGTCAGATTGGGCACCTTATCCGTTATGACGGCATTTGAGCCCGCGGGCTTGCTCTCCTCCTCCGTCTCCTTCTCAGTCTCCGACGATTCCTCCTGCTTCACGTCCTTCTCTTTCTCCGGCGATGTATTCAGCGTGTCAGTGTCCACGTCCACGTCCATGTCGGCACAGGGCTGCTCCACGACGGTAGCAGCAGTTTCATCAGTCTTGAGTTCGTCGCTGCTGTCCAGCAGCACCACATCCCCATCGTCATCCTCAACCACTTTCGTCTCCGCTTCCTGCTTGGATTTACCTTCCTTCTTGGACTTGGCAGTCGCCGTTGGAGTCTTCTCTTTCACAACAGCGCTTTCCTTGGCCCTAGCCTTTGCCTTCACTCCATTCAGCTGGGGTGTCTTCACCTTGGGCGATGCCTTCGCCTTTGTTTCAATCACCTTGACCCGCTTTTGAGGATTGAGACTCTCGGCTATGGCCTCAATGTCATCGCTGGAGTCACTGCGCTCAGCGCTTGACCCCGCCATCAGCTGTGGCGATTGCTGCGTTTCACTTGTCTCCGATTTCTTTAGGGACTTGCGGCGCTTGGCGCGCTTGTTGTTCATCGGCAGCTTGATTTGAATGGGCGTGTGAGTGGCGCCATCTGTTGGCTTCTCCTTTAACTTCTTCTCCTTAGCATTGCGCTTTACCTGCTTTTCTTCCTCTTTGTTACCGTTGTCCTTTTCCTTCTCCTTTTTATTTACCTCATTCTGGTCTTTATCGTTGTCCTCCTCCTCATCGTCGTCATCCAGCTCGATGACATCGTTGTCCTCCGTTGTCCTGGGCTTCTTGCTGGCGTAACAGCCGTTGTGCCCAGCTGCAGATTCTCTTTGCTGTTGGAGCGACGCAGCTGCTCCGTCTCCGGTAGCGCGTCGCTGCCATAGGACAACTTGCGCTTTCGCGGCTCGACACGCGGCTCGGGCTGCGCGTCCACCACGTCCAGGTCCAGTTCGACAGCCGACGAAGTGGACGCTGGTGTCTTGTCTGCTGCTGTGCTGACCTTTGCCACCGGCGCTATTAACTTAAAGGGCAGACGTGTCTGCACGAATTTCTTGCCGCCGCTCCCGGTGTTTCCATTGCGATCCGCCGACTTTGTGGCATTTGCATCTTTCGCGCGAGTCGTGTTTGGTGTTTTCACAATGCCGGCTGGCATCCTGGCACACTTGTTGTCGGTCGTTATTTATATTTTTATATGTTAATTGCAGTTGCAGTCGCTGCTCACAATTCTCGCCTCTTCGTTTACGCGCCACACACACACAACGCACGCACAACAGTGCAAGAAAAGCGCGCCAAAAACAAAACACGCACATATGTTTTTTGCAGCGTTGCTCTGAGCTGTCTACTCGATAGTATATGAACGCATGCAATAGTTGGCAATGGTTGGCAATGCGTTGACTAAGAATAACCAGTGGAATAACACAACTCACATGTAGATGGCGCTTTTAAACGAGTTTCAAATTTAGGATTTTTTATACTTCCATTAAAATTAAAGGTGCGAAAATTGAATAAAAAGGTAATTTTCCAATATCTTATACAAGTTGTATATGAGGCATAAAAACATTTACAAGTTTGAAATATCTAATACATGAAAAGTTTAAAACTATTTTTAGAATATATTTTATTAAGGAATTTCATTTTTATTCCTTTATATTAATATCATTTAATTTTGTTACAATTGCAAGTGGAATTTCTTAATGATTTACTATTCTTATTATTATTTCTATGTAATTTTTTGTATATATATATATATATATTTTTTTTAAGAAATGTATAATATTTTTAATTACAATTTGTTTCTTTCGAAATTGAATAAAATAGATTTTTATTGAGCACAAGTTTTATAAAATAAAATAATATTAAGTTTTTGGCAGCAAATTTTTAAAATATTTTTTAAAATACTTAAACTTACTTTTTCATTAAATTTAATTTTTTATTATATTTGTGTTTTGTAATTTTGTAAAATCTATCTATTCTATTATTTTCTCCTGTCTCTCTCTCTCTCTCTCTCTCTCTGTCCCTTCTCTACATTATGCTTTAGCATGACTTCGAAATTTAGTTTTTTTATTTATTTATTTTAGCATATTGTTTTATTATTCATAATATTTTATTTTAAATACTTTTAATGACAGATTTACTTTTTGCAAATTTTCTCCCTCTCTCTCTCTCACTCACTCACTCACTCACTGACTCACTCTATTTTATAATCTGTCTTTTTCACTCGCCATCTATAAATATTACCTCATTAATTAACATGTTTTTGTTTTTCATTCAATGCAGATAATGCATACCCTGTATCCATTCGGAATGCTTAAAAGGGGTATCTTGCAAAGATATTCAACAGAATGTTCTATGTATGTATGTATTTATTATGTATGTACATATGTATATGTTGGTATATTTATTTAATGTTGCCTCATTTACTCATTCTCATCTCTGTCCTTGCTGAGGAATATTCTAATTTCTCAATAACTCATATTTTTATCGATTAAAATCGGGTTGATTTTCTAATTCCTTTTTACTGAAAATATTTCCGCTGCTCAGCTTCTACATTTCTTCAATTTCTCTCGTTCTTCTTCTTCTATTTACACTCTTTTGATCATCGCACTATCGCCAACTATCGACAGCCTCAGAGCCATTTATATGGTTAAGTATCGATAGATATTTGCGGATGTGTATGAGCTTGTGTGTGTGCATGTATGTAAATATATGTGTCTATGCGCTAGTCAGTGTGTGTGTGTGTTGAGTTAGAGATCCGAATTCATAGCTCTTTGCAGATTACAGGGTATTCGGTTAGCGTGGTATCGCTCGCTCTAGTGCGATTTTCAGTCACTCTAAGTTAATTGAATGAAATGTTTATACACTTTTTTTTTACCCCATTCCCCCACTCCCCCACTCATCACCCCTCCCCTCCTTCAATGTTCGCATTTAATTTTGTTAACTGGGTCAGCGAAACGTGAAAAAGTAACGGTTTCTTTGAGCCCAGTTTGCCATTAATTAAATTAAAATTTTGCACTGCAATTGCATTTGCATTTGCGTTTTTAATAACTTTTGCGAGATTAATCAAAGTTCGATTCACTTGTATTTTGATTATTATTATTCATGTAGCTATGCCGACGACCACGCCCACTGCCCCTGCCCCTGCTTTGGGGTTGACATGACGACCGAGCTGAGCTGAGCCGAGTCGAGCGCGGCTTTGTTTCATTATAAATAATTTGTTTAAGCGAAATATGCTGTGAATTGCAACCGCTGCACAAGTGCCCTGAACGCCCCGCCCCGCTTCCTGCTCATCCTTCATCATTTAGCTCATCGCTGTCAGCATCACCCGCCCCCAACGGCTGGCTTGGCTTTAACCCATTTAACTTTCGCCCGAAAATCTTAAATCTAATATTGACATGTGTAAAAGAAACGCCGCCCGCTGCGTTTGCGGTCGACCGCTCGTCCGCCCAGCGCCCCAGCGGCGCATCGGCCTTTAGCGAGCGGCATTAGATTTGGCTGGGCTGGCTCTGATTTGGCAACCTCTAATAATGATGATGCTGCCGCTGCTGCCGCTGCTGCTGCTGCTGCTGCTGCTACTGCTGATGATGATAATAGTTATAATAATAATAATCTGTTTGCCTTGATGCTGACTCCGCTGGGAGTTGTTAAATGAAAATTCGGTCATGCATGTGAACGAGGGCAGCGAAGGGCGGCAGAGAGTCGGAGAGTGGCAGAGCGAGTGAAGAGGGAGGGGGGCTGGAGTGGGAGGGTTGCTCGATGTATGTAGGTAATAGAAAATCTATTAGCGCGCACAAAGCGCTAAACTCTCTGGAGAGTAGGCAAGTCGGCCAGGGAAGCCGGGCATGCTAAACAGACACACTTACATTCATTCATTTATTCATTTCAGCCTTTTGATAACACGCACAGCACATGCAAGTGCATAAGTGCGAGCGAGAGGCAGATGGAGCAGGCGTGGAGGTGAGCGTGTGTGTGCGAGTGTGTTCGCCTGTGTTGTTACTTGAAATTAGAGACCTGTTGGCGTGAAGTGTGCATGACGAACGACTGACTGACTGACAGCCAAGAGACAGCCTGACTGACAGGCAGCCACACGCACACACACATACATACACAAGCAATCTTGCAAGAAAAATGCATGAGTGCGTGTGTATGTGACTTGCACAGTGTGCGATTAATTTTGCGCCTATCGATAGTTAACCCACTCCTTATGCTCATTTGCATTTCTAGAGTATCGATAGTTTTGCGATGTGATCACTTGAAGAATAAGTAAAATTTATAAATTGAAATTTAATGAATTATTTTGCGTTTCACATATAAAAGTATTTGATGATCGTACTACTCTAAGAAACAAAACTCCAGCAAAGCATAAAAACACCTGACAAGAGCAGGACAGCAACAGTTGCAGACTTACCTTAAAATCCAGTCTAAACTGCAGTCAACAAATTGGTTTTAAGAAGTTTTTAAGTTTGCTTTAATCTATGCGTGATTGTAATTATGAAAGCTAATTGCGTCTTAATAATCTTCAAAGCTTTATGTTATAAAAATCCAATGCGACACTGTGGCTGTGGCTAAGTGTCTTGGCCCTTTTGGCCCTCTTGGTTGCCCGTTCGATTACCGCAGCAAGCCGACGCCCCGCCCACGCAGCGCGCCCGCTCGTAAGCTCTATGGATGACAGGCGCAACGAGTATTGTATTTAAGTAATTGGAGGGTAAAATGTGTTTCCAATTTGTTGTGCGTATGTGGGCTAGTATATACATATGTATGTGTACGTGTGTGTGTGAGCTAGCAACAATTTTCGCTTTCGTTTTTGTTGTTCTCTCTGCTATGGACTTACTGCCAAACAACAAGAACAACAACGACAACAAGAACAGTTTCAGTAACAACAGCAACTGGAAGATTGAAAAAAGTATTGAATTACATTTATACAACATTTGGTTGAATAGCTCTTGAGCGGGAGCCCCCTTAATGCTGGCCGTGCGCTGCGGTTTGTGTTTCCTTTTGTTGAGCGCTTGCCGTCGCGTTTTGTGGGTGGTTGGGTGGTTAGGCGGGTGGCCGGGTGGCGGGGTGGTCGGATGGCCACACTTGCCCGTCTGTCTGTCAGTCAGTCTGCCCGTCTGTCTGTCCTTCTGTATATTTGTGGCTTCCATGGTGTGTCTACGGGCCACTACGTCAACGGGCAGCGAGACAATGTTGAAAGGTATTGGCATTTCCCGCAGGAATCGCCATGAAAATTCATTAGTTGCCTGAACTTTTTTGTTTGATGGGCGCTATTAGACACACACACACATACATATGTATACATATATATTTATAGATACAAATATATATATATTTATATATATAATATTGCTGCTATACACGCACGCACGCATGCATTCAGAGCGTTCCATTCAGAGTTCTCTTTCTGTTTTTTTTTTTTTTTATTTTTTTTTTTGGGACATGGACTTGCTTTATTATGCCGTTTGAGCCGCAGAGCCACAGCCAGCGATAGGCATTAAAATTGTAGCAGGGAAATGCGTATGATAAAAGGCAATGTCAAAGGCAACACGGCTCTGCAGGTACAAACGAGACCAAGAGACAGAGCGAGAGCGAGAAGGAGAGGGAGAGGGAGGGAGATAGGTTGACACACTTGCCGCAAACGCAACATCCTTAGCACAATGCAACCTTTGTCTGGCTTACCGGATATTTCGTAGAAAACGCATTTCCCACACTTTTCACTCGTCGTGCACGTTGCCCACGCTTTGATCTGTCGACCTGTCGATCGACAGTCATAAATAGCTGTCAAATTCAATTCCCTTCGTCTGCGCCAGTGGCAGCATCAACATCAGCATCAACATCGGCATCATCGTCTGCGCCAGCTTCAGCTCTGTCCACTGCTTCGTTCTGTAAGCTCCATTGCAGCAAATTAGCTTGATTCCACATTTGATGCCATGATCAAGCAGCTTCCACAGCTTCCGATCTTCTGCTGCGCAGTTCATCAAGTCATGCTCACAAATTGCTTTAGAGTTGTTTGTCACAACGTTTGTTCCGTCAGCGCCAAGCTCGATCGATGCGTAAGCCCCCCTTTCGAGCTGATCGGAATTCGTAGCACAGTTTTGGGGGCGAGCATTGTAGAACTCTTTCATTGAGGGAATTCCTTGAAGAAATTATCTATTAAAATAAGTAAGAATGTTATAGTCGAGTGCTACTGACTATGTAATACTCATTTAATATTTGTAAAGTAATTAAATCTTTTTTTTTTATTTTTATTTCTTTTTATATTTATTTATCCATTTTGGATTTATAGCTACGCAATATTTAGAGAAACGTAGTGCAATGATTTTTGGTAAATCTCTATAGCTATGCGTATATATACGCTTATTCAAATATGTTCATTGAAGTAATAGATGAAAGTAAGTAGGATATACTTAGGCGTATATACATATCTTTCATGTTAAACGATTTCTCAAATCATTACCAATTCTTTAAATTTCTTTTCTAATATCAATTTCCATTGTAATATCTAGTCTATAGTTTATAACACAGTAGATAATTCCTAAAGTATTCTTCGATTATTAAAGATCATATACTCAGATCTATGTACTCACTCTAGGTCTATCGTCACCACATTTCGCATATAGAAACTTGAACTGCATTAGAGCCCAATTAGTTAGGCATAATTTGTTATTTTTTGTTTTGTTTTTCATTTAGCCGACTTCCTAGGTCTTTGAATTGTTGCGTTTTGGTCGGCAACTATCAAAACAAATTGCATTATGGAATATGCTCTATATAGAGACAATGCCAGAGATGCGTAACGAAATGTGTTTTGATTTCGAATTGTGAATTGTTTTACCCAAATAGCAGGAGAATTGAAGGAGAGCAATTGCTATGCATGAAATTAATATACTACACAGAAGCAGTCGAAGAACAATGGAGTGAGCGAGAGGAAAAGAGAGGCAGGGAGAGACTGAAAGAGAGAGAGAGAGACAATCAGTGTCTCAGTGTCTCAGTGTCCTGTAAGGGGATGGGAAAGGCCACAGGAAGTCAAAGTGTCAGCCGATGTCGATGTCGATGTCGATCGGTGCTAGGCGGAAATGCGGCTAATTTGCGCCCCTCCTCCATCGCCTCCTTCTCCTGCTCCTCCTGCTGCTGCCATGGTTCCTGTGCCGCAGCTACTGTTCCCGGTGTGTGTTTGTGTGCCTTTTTGGTTGCTCAGCTTGCTGTCTCTGTTGCCTGTTTCAATAATAGTTGTTTGTTATTGTTGTTGTTGTTGTTGTTGTTGCTGTTGTTGTTCGGCTCTGTGCAAAATTATTAATTTACGAGCTGTCAACAGTTATTGTTTGACGGGCCCGTGTTTACATCCAGCGGGCCGAAGGTTTCTATCGTTAATACCTTTGACAAATTTAGTTTCCATTCATTTTGTACCCCCCGCCAAATACCTTTGTACCGTCTTCCTCTTCCTCTGCCTCTGCCTCTGCCTTTGGCTCTGCCTCTGGCTCTGGCTCTGTCCCGACCTCTGACGAGCATCATCAGGCAATTATTCTCGATTAGCCAATATCATGATGTCGACAGTTTCTCTCCATGTCACGATCGTTGACCAGCTCTCTATCTATCGCTCGCTTTCAGGTTCTACGCAATTAACGCGATGACTTGGTTAAAATATTTTTTTTTTCTATTTTTTTTTTCAATTTTTTTTTTTGTCCGAAGCGCGACTTAAATTAGCGGCTCGATCGATAACGATGACGATCACCTGCGATTGGTCTGATCATTAGCGCGCTAATTAAATCAAGTGTTGAAAGTTTTTGAACGTCGTCATTGTTTGGACAATGGCTGAGCAATTAGCCTGGGCCAATGCTCCGGCAAAGAGAACTTGCGCTTAGATCACTTACAAAATACATATATTCTGATCGTCAAGGAATGTATATATGTACATATGTTTGGGGAAAGAATTTCACTACATTGTAGTGAGGAAAACCCTTATAGATATAAATAATAAATATAGACTGATATGAAATAGGCTGGAGTTTTGGTCTGAGTTTGTTTCTTGATTATCGATGACAACTCTTGAGGCTTCAGATCGAAAAGATCTGCTTGAATAAGTCCTGAAGCTCATTTAGACATAAAAAAAGGAGTAAACGATGATGTAAGTTATTTTACATATACATATTACATGATTATAAATAGATAATATATATTTGTTGATAAAATATTTTTTATTAACGCTCAAGTTGTACTATAGCTTATAGTATATATAGTTATTCCGATATGCTATGGAAAATAACTAAACACTTTATAAAATGGGTGTGGCATCATTGAGATTTCTCTATAAATGTAGCTTAGAAATATTGTGATGCCTATATGGGAAATATGCACCAACTCATAGCCAAACCTGGTACGCTACCTGTTAGCAAGCACTACATACATATAAATGTAATACTTTTCTAGATACAATCTACATTCGAAGAGGAAGAGGCTTTGCTCTCTTGTAATCTATCAGCCTCACTCCTCAACTTTCTACATACATTAAAATATGTATTGTATAATAGATATAAACTATAATATATACAGATACTACACAGAGGTGTATTATTATATTCCTTGTAGAAAATTGAAGCCTATGGCTATACAAGCTGTCCCTTAATGATATTATAATTAATTTATTAATTTGAATTGAGGAATTTTAATTTTAAATTGAATAATATTGGCATAATTTGTAAAAAAAAGTAAATTACTATATATTATTATTTATTATTTATTTGTTTGTTAGTTTATTTATTTATATTTTACAAATTATTAATTTATTTAATTATATAATAATAATATTATTTATAATTATTTAATATTTAAATAATAATTAAAACTAAATAAATAATCTTATCAGCTAAGTTAAATTTCACCAGATTAGAAATATGAAACATTATTTAGTTGATGATTAGAAATAATTTCAGAGAAAATCATTATTGAAAGTCTCAAACGCCTTAAACTTATATATTGATATATTTTTGAACTCACGTAGGGATAGAGATTCCTGATTATGTATAAGATATACATTTTCTAGATATTTCTGTATTGCAGGTAAACAAAATTCTAATAATAAAATTTTGGAAATAACAATCAGATTAATTTCAGAGTAATTTGCCCCTAATATTTAAGAGGAAATGAGGAAATGATTAATTTTAGATGAATTAATTTAGAGAGATGAATGTGTAAGAAACAAAAAAGTTGCAACAGCGAGTGCGTGTAGCAAGCACAGGAGTTCAGGTAATAGTTCCTAGAAAGTATGACAGAATAAGGCTAGAAACCATCTGAGTTCAGATACCAATTCAGCATATAAAGACTTTTCGGAAGAGTATAGACAAAGTGCTGGCTAGAAAATCCTACACAGACTTATCTTGCAAACAAAGTTTGCTTCGACTAATTTTATAGACTAATGAATAATGAATATGAAATTCATCAGCCCAAGTCAAGAAATTTTAAATTGTAAATAGTGCTAAATTTATATAACTCTAAATGATCAGTAACTGAAGATTGAATTTATTTATTTTGTTTGGTTTATATTAGAATTAATGAATTCAGATTGAGTTAGTTTTAAAATCGATTTACAGTCCAGATCAATCAGCAATGGCCATTGCTAGCTGAGTCTAGTTGATAGATCATTTGGCAGCGCTGCTAATGCTAATCTAATGGATATAAGCTGTTTGGCGTTAGCGCTAAGGCTGCGATGATCGGTGCTTAGCGCTTATCGCATTAAGCCCCGGACTAATCCCGGCCTGATTTGGCAGCGATCTTAACATGTTTGGACCTGCCATCGCTGTCTGGCTGCTGATAAAGAGAACGAGAACGAGAATGGGAATGAGAATTGGAATGGGATTGGGAATGGGAATGGGAAAGATGACAACAGGCCGGAGGATATGCATTTGATGACTATGCGGCTGAAGATGATGGCCCCTTAAGCCGCTGGCCAAACAACTGAACGAGCAAATGCCAAAGACAAATATGTGCCGAGATGGCTGTACTCTGGAGCCGTTGCAGAGGATGCTGCCTGAGACTGAGACTGCGATTGCGACTGCGACTACGACTACGACTGAGGCCGAGGCTGTGGCACAGGTGCCACTTGCTCCATTGGCAGGAGCAGGAATCAGGGGACAGATCCACTTCTGGCGTAGTCAACGTTTGTCGTCAATTGTTTGGCATTGTTTTTTAGCGACTCGACTCGAATCGACTCGGCGACTTGTTGGCCACTCGACGCGACGCAATTGTCCTTGTTTTTCGACATGCACACACACACGCACACATACATACACACAGCGCCACTCCACGGTGCCTCGAGTGGTTCTCTAAATCTAAATGAGCAATTCATGTTGTTGGCAACCCTACTTGAGAGCCTGCTCGCCTCCTGCTACCTCTATCCCACTCTCGCCATCTCTGTCTCTCTCTCTCTCTCTCTCTCTCTCTCTCTCTCGGTCTCTACATCTATCTGGCTGTGCTTTCGCGGTCTCTTTCACTGTGTGTAGCACTCGGCGTGCTCTCGTTTCTATAACACATCCTTTATGCCCCCTGCTCCTGCCTCTTCGCCTCTGCACTGAATGGGCGTGTTATTGTCGCAGTCGTTGCCTTTGTGCTCGCAACGCACTGCCAGAGAGTCAGCCTGCCAGCCAGCTCGTCATTATGATGCTTATTATTATTATTATGATTATTATATATTTTTATTGTACTTGTATTTTTTAATAATAAACTGACTTGACTTTTTCTTCTTGCACTCGCACTCACACACATGCGTAAAAAAAAGGCAGTCATTATTATTTACACTCTAGCACAAACCGCCGCACCACCCAACCACACACAAAAACTACATAATGCCGCCCACATTTATGATAGGTCATTGCAAAAATTACTGTGGGGCAATTGGCACAATTACGCACCAAAAATTTTTGCTGATTAATTTGAATAGTTTGCAAAAAAAGTGAAAATATGTGTGAGAAAGAGAGAAGAATATAAAAATGACGAGAAAAAGTTTTGATTGCAATCGGTTTGAATTAGTTTAAAATTAGTTTGCGCCAAATAAACTTGAAATAAAAAAATAAAAATAAAAAATAAAATATAAATTAAAATAAACTAAAATAAATATCGAAAAAAAAAATAAATAAATAAAAATAAAAAATTAATGCAAAATATGTAACAAAACGTTTACACAATTAATCTTAAATAAATAAAAGAAAATTTTTTTCTATATTCGCCAAGTTTCAATATCGAATTATAATTTGAATAATTAATGAATAACGATTAATGATTGTGTAAATTCTTTTTGTATTGTTATAAAAGATTTTTTCAAATTGCATTTTTGAATTCGTTAATTTAAAAATTTTCAATATCTTTTTATTTTTTTTTATTTTTTATCTTACTTAATTTTTTTTCGAATTTTCTATTTATATTTTAACAATTTATTAAAAAACAACTGATTTTATATACGATGTATATCTACTTCTTGTATTTATGTGCAAAATTTAGAATATTCGACCTCGAAATGTTTTTAAATTATTTGAAAAAGAAAATTGATATAAAAAATCGATAATTAAATAAATTTATAAGAATATATAAACTACTAAAAATACTACTTATAAGTGAGAAGAAGTATATTCACATTAAAACGTTTATCCGTGCATAATATCATATCATAATATAATAATATAACATAAATATCTTGAGGGAAGTTTTTATCCGTTTCT
>JAUESO010000329.1:0-42652 GCA_030914385.1 Drosophila antonietae
CTTTTTCTTTTCGCCTCGCTTGGACTTTAAGTGGATCGGCATGTAGATCGGGCTTTGGGCATCGGCATCCGCTTCGGCATTGGCATCGGCATCGGCATCGGAATCGCGCAGGCGCTGCTAATGCCTGGCCATTGTTCTTTGGCAGCTCGCGAACGCCTTGGCATCCTTTGTTTAGCGCCAGCTGCCGCATTGTTTTGCCCCTGGACAGCGGCGAGCGCCCATTAATCCAGTTTTTCTTTTTTTCTTTTTTATTTATCTTTATTTTCGTAAGAGGTTGAGGTAGTCGAGGATTCAGTTACGCCAGCTTAAAGCGGCGTCCAATTGAGGCAAGAGATACTTTATGTAAATTTTGTGTTGTTAAGTATTATAGATACTTTTTTTTTTTTTTTTTTAAGCCAGTTTAAATCGATGCGCGAATGTCCTTTCGAATATTAAACGAAAGAAAGGGGTAGCGTCTGCCACAGAAAGGCGTCAGTCGAATTATGATCAAACACTTGAGACAGGAGACTGTTTGCATTTTGGCTGAGACGAAAGAGTTTATGAAAATATTAGTATTGAAAAATTTAAATAAAAATTATATTTTGGAATTGTCTTTTGGATATTTATTTATTTTTATTCATGTAATGTTTTAACTGTTATTCTCTGTTTATTTACTATTAAGTTTATTTATTAAATAGAGTTCATTACATATATTATTTAATCTATTTTTTATTTATTTTATTTTTATGTGTATTTTTTCAAACTACATTTTTCTTTAAGGTTTCTCTGCTTGTTGACTATCAAGTTTATTTTTTGGTTTAATTAATTTTAATTCATTGGCCTTTATTTATTTTTATTTGTATATATTCTTTTTCTCATTTTTTTTTTTTTAGAATAAAACAATTAACATATTATAAAATAATAATAATATATCATTTGATTAATCGATTATTTTCACTTTCGATTAATTTCGATTTATACTCGCCCAGCTAAATTTAATCATATAATTCAATAATCGATTAATGAACATTTTTTTTATATCAAAACTTCTGTGATTCCCTATGGCTTTCGTATTTTTATTTAAATATTTATTTAAGATCTACACACGACAGTCTGAAAATAAAATTTCAGAAGCAGCAAGGAAGTATTTTGTCTACAATATTTACACAGCTTGAAGTATACAATTGCATATATAAATATATGCATATGAATATACTCCATGTCTATATATTCATGAATTTCCGCAGCGAACAGTTCTAAATATTATTAAAGCAAAATTATTATTTATTTATGTCGTGAGAGTTAAAATACTTTAAATTAAATAAAAGTATTTATACTATTATTGCTTTTCCTTTAATTAAATTATTTTTATTATTAGGTCAAACCAAAGTTT
Source organism: Drosophila antonietae (assembly GCA_030914385.1). Classification (NCBI taxonomy): domain Eukaryota; kingdom Metazoa; phylum Arthropoda; class Insecta; order Diptera; family Drosophilidae; genus Drosophila; species Drosophila antonietae. The sequence goes on from JAUESO010000329.1 coordinate 1,373, forward strand.
TACAAACTTTTACTCCCTCTTTCCTATTTGCATTCCCCCCCCCCCCCCTCTCTCTCTTTCTCTCTCTCCGTCTCTGTGTACTTCCCAGTTCTTCTTTATCTTTCTCTCTCTTAACCTCTGTCTCCCGTTCTCTATTTCTCTCTATCTTTGCTTACTGCCTCTTTCCTATTTAGACTCTCCCTCTCTCTCTCTCTCTCTCTCACACACACACACTCTCTCTTTTCACACACCTTACATTCTTTTGAAGTTATATAATCGGTTCTGATTGACACCTTTTTCACCAGATTTGCAAACTGTGCACTCAATGTAATTGTATTATTTTAATTTTTCAATATCAATTGTTGTTTCAATTGAGTCACCCTGTTTACTACCGTATAAACAAAGGCCAGACAATCCCCGTTTATAACAATTGAAATACGTTATCTGTTTCTTATTTATAGCACTTGCATTTACATTGTGTTCTTGAGACGCACAACACGCGCTTCCCACTCAATTCAATTGAATCGAATATATAAAAAAACACATATGTTCCTAAATATATATATTATATTTATCAAAATTACAATGCAACTGCTTATAACTATGACTGCTACTTCAGTTGAAATTATTCCAAATTCGAATCGTTTTTATCATTTTATTTTTATTGATTTGTCTTAGTGTATGCATCACATCTCTGCATATCTTTGTCTCTGTTTTGGGTCCAATTATTATAATATTATATCTAAAATGTTTATGTATACATTTCAAATGGGCTGCTGGATATTGTATCCTTCAATTACAAACTTCTCGCTCTTCAACATGCATCGGCCAAGCTGAAGAGTTGCTGTGCAATATTTTTGTCTATGTCCAAGTTACAAACGAATCTCAATTGAAATACAAATATATTCAATTGTTGTAGTTAATTTTTGGGATTAGATCTAACTAGTTTTTGGGCCATTCAATCTTATTTCACATTGCATGCCTGCGAGCGTGTTGTGCTCACAGAAATGGCCAAGATGCGTTCATGCAATATCATTTGGCCAAAGAAGAGCAATACACTGAGAAAAATATATTCATTTTTGGGCACATCGGATTGACGATCATGTATTATGGTTGCCGTATACATGATCATTGTGATCGCTGTGAGGGCAAAATAGTTACGCACTATTGTAAATATCGTATCGTTCTTGATGATGTACGCATTGAGAAAGAATAATATCATCATAATATTGGCAACTGCAACACATAGGCTGAGCATCAGATCACCGGGCACCATACGCATTGGAAAGTACGCACCATAGAATATGGATGTGATGACCACCATGAATACAATTGTGACAGCATATATATTGACCATATATCCTTTCGTATTCTGTTGCTCGACTGCAATGTAGAGCGTTGACGATTCAACAATGATTATGACAATCATTACGTTCCAGGGACAACGACGACCGCACGGCGTACAGGACAGCAAACAGATGCCAAAGAACGTAACCATTAGCCATAAGCCATAACGATCCTGTGGCATTTTATATTTACGCCAATCCGAAAAATATCCAATTAGCACCCATTGCAATAGGGCCGCGAAAGCGAAAACTGCGCTCAACAAATAGATGCGCACTTCATGACTTAAATTTAAATTTGGCGGTACTCCATAGACATCCGCTTCACGGCGATCCATTCGTTAATTTGTGACTTTAACGATTTAGCACTTGACAAGCCGATTCCTAGCCCGGGAACTTCATTAATGTAAAAAACAAAAATAAACAATAACAACAACAAAAGATAAAATCAAATAAAACAATAAACAAATGATTTTCCAAATTTGACATTCAAGCGACATGAATGAAATGATATTGACTATTTGAATTTTGGTTTTTGTTTTCTTTTTTTTTTTTTCTTTTGCCTTTGGTTGAAGAATATTTTCATATTTTTTTTGGTACTCGTCTAATTCAGTAAAAATAACTCATTTTTATTATACTATCGAATTCATATACCATTCGCCCGTTTTTGTATACCTGTAGAACATATAGAAAATTAGAAAGGGCACAACACTTTCAGCAAGGTCCGAAAGAATTAAAATTGCCGATACGCTCAATGAGGGCATCAAATTAGCATTACTGCGCAAGTGTATGAGTTGTCCATGATAGGGTATTAACGAGGCAACATACATATAAAAAAATATACCAAAGACTAGCCAAAAGATTGGATTACGAAAATAGAGCGCCAAAATAAATGTCACCAATATGGGAAACAGTAAAAGAAAACCTATGCAATAAAGCCACCGTTCACTCGGCAGCTTATCCGAGAATCGTGCGCCAATAAAGTAACCTACTGTCATCACTACAATCGTTATGGCAATGCAAATCAAGATGATTTTCCAACTGACCATATGCATTAAATATGCACTGAATAATATCTGTAGCGCCAAATACAGTATAATCAGCATCAAGTTGAATGGAAAAATGTCCTGCGTCCTTGGGCAGCAGTGCAGTATCGCAGTAACAAGGATTCCAATAAAGTACCACACATAGTAGGGCACCCGTAGCACGTTGTAGAATGTGATGCCGAAGATAGATATGTTAAACCAGCAGGCGCAGCAGATTAGTACGTAGAGGAGTCCACATAAATATATACCAGTTAAGTATTTTAAATGCAATTCCTCCGATATAATGATCGCAATTTGACCCTTACGTAAATTTTTCGGTTCGCCACGTACGAAAATTATCTTTGGTGATTCCTGTTCTTGCTGTTGCTGCTGCTGTTCTTGTTGTCGTTGTTGCCGCCGCTCATCCCGACTCATCGTGATACTCGACCAAATACCCTTATATGCATCGCATACCTGGCCCTGAAACTCAAAATGCTGTCGTCGCTGCAGTTGCTTCAGCTCACGGTAGTTATCCACCCGCTCCGGCACTGGCGTCCATTGCCCAGTAGGTGGTGGCATTTTGTAAAAACTTGAACCTAACAATTTATAACGCAACGTGCTAGAAGTTATTTAATTGACAATGAAATCAAAGTTGCCCTAAAATTAATTATCAGTTTGGCTCGCCATATTATTATATGTAGCCGAAGAAATCATATGAATTAAATGGGAATCTTATAAAGCTTTTGCATACTTTTATGTTCAATAAAATTCTATTTAGTAATATTTTTGTACTTCGTATGTATACCATTTCTATTAAATTTTAATGAAATTATTACAAATGAATACAACAAATAAATATTTGGGCATTTCTCTGTGCTGCTTTAAATACTATTATTAATTTAATTTTATTTAATTAATTATTTTGCATAATGTGTTGAATTTAAAAAATTATAATTTTAAATAAAATAATTATTATAAATATATAAATAATTAATAATTTTGCCAGATTTGCTGAATTTAAAAAATTATAATTTTAAATAACATAATTATTAATTTTGCCTGATTTGTTGTATTAAAAAAATATTAAATTTTATTTTCTTTAAATAATTATTTATTTTGTATAATCTGTTGTATTTAAATATTTTGATTTTTATTTTCTAAACAATTTTAATTATAATTTTATTTAAATTGTGTTTAAAAAATATTTTTAAATAAATAAATTTTAAAAATAATTATTTTTTTGCACAATTTGTTGTATTTAAAAAATATAAAGTTTTTAGTTTCTTAATAGTTTCTAAATATAATTAAAATTATATTAAAAAAAAATTTTAATTATATTTTCTTGAAGGAATTCTTTATTTTGCATTATTTTTTTATATATTTTATTTTAATATGTATTTAGTCTTACAGACTTTTTGACTTTAATATTTTATCTTAATAATTTAATGTTTTAAAATACATATATATATATATATATATATATATATATATATCTATAATATATATATATATATATAATATATATATATATATACATATTAATTAATGAATTTTTTGTAATTAAATTTATTACATATATTAGATAATTTTGTTATTCATTCTTTAAAGTTTTTTACTTTTAATTTTTAATGAAGAAAAATATGTATTTTTTTTTATTTTTGTTATTTATTTATCTGATTTTGTTTACATAATATTATTTACTACACATTATTTTATTTAATAAATTATTTTTCCCTTCAAAGACTTGGATATACATACACACGTATTTATGCAATGTATGCCGTTCTAAACCACACGCCCGTTTTTTTATAGATGTAGTACAAATAGAAAATAGAAATGCACAGAGCACAGGTGATGAAGTCAATGAAGACGGTGAGGGCACAAGTTCCCATTGTGAACAATGGTAAGGCCTGGAGGCGTCCGTGTATGAATTGTGCATGGAATGGCATTGCTATTAGCGTCATTGCCAATAGCAGGACAAAGAAGACTAGGCAATAGACCGGATCTTTCATGAAAAGCATTAAGAAGAAGAATACCATCAAGGCGATTATTAGTACGAGCGTCATGCAGCCAGTTAACAGGCCACCCGGCAGCCAGGCCTGCGGGCAGAGTGCGCCAATGCAGTGAAATAAGCAAACCAATGCGGCCGATATGACCATGCCAGTGGACAGGACTTTCCAACTATATACATCCATCACATATGCGCCGCCCAATGTTACCAATAGGACAATCAGAATGACGAGTATCCAGTTAAGTGGATAGATCCGCTGAGTCTTCGGACAGCACTGCAGTATCATCATCGATATCATGGCCAATATGAACCATACGTAAAAGGGCACCGGCACCTTGACACGTAAATTGATATCCATGATGGACACAATCAGCCAAGTGCTGCAGCAGATCACTATAAAGAGGAGAGCCCACAAATATACCAAACGTATGAATCTTTGATACAACTCTTCCGGTATAATGACCACAACCCGATTGCCATCGCCACGTAAATTATCCGGTGGCTGGCCACGTGCGAAGACTATCTGTGGCGGTTGCTGTTGCTGCTGCTGTTGCTGTTGCTGTTGCTGCTGAGGCTGCTGTAGTTGCTGCAGCTGACGCTGCAATGCCTGAACTCGTTGCTGAGCCTCCTGCTGGTGCTGTTGGCGCTCCAGTTGCTCCAGCTGTCGCATCTGCTCCGCCCGTTGCATAGATTGCATCGTTTGCCGATTAGTCGGCGGCATTTTGTAATCAGACTAATCTATAAATTTTTAACCCAACATTCCAATAGTTGTTAAATTGACAATAAAAGCAAAGTGGCACTGCCAACAGTTGTCAGATTTTCTAAACATTGTTTAGCTACAAAATATGTATTATCTATGTTTATAAAGCAAGTTAATTATTATTAACAAATTAATAAGTTAATTTAAAATAAATCAATTTAACAATATAAAATTAGTTAATTAATTAAAATGAATATAAACCTAATTTTTAATTTTTTTATTTTTTATTTTTTTTATTATAAATCAAAATAAAAATGTATTAATAATTTAATAAATGAATTTAATTTATTATTAAATAATTGTAATATAAAGTAATTGTAATTGTAATATAAATAATTAATTTAAGTTATAAATTAATAATTGTAATTTAATAAGACTTTATTATTTAACATAATACAAGTTATTATTTTTGTAATATTCTGAATTGAAAATGAGAAAATGGTGGTGTATAATGGTTTTGTTTTATATTCTGTTACATTAAAAATATATTTTAAATTTTATTATTTTTATTCATTGCATTTATTAATTTATTTATTATTTTGTTATTTATTATATATTTTCTTTTTTTTTTTTTTTTAATTTTTTATTTATTTATAAATTTTTTTAAAAATATAATTGATTAACAAAAAAATTAATATTGTTTTTTTTTTTTTCAGAATATTTATACACACAAACGGATCAATCCGCTGTGCAATAAAATGAAAGTCAAGCTAAGGGAAGAATTAACGCAATACAATCAAATGGAGAAAATAGATAAAAATCTGTATATATTTGAGAAGCATTAAATTCGATTTGTAAACTTATTCTATTCATTGATTATCACCATTTGAAGACCCACATATAATAGTAAATGGACATGAAGAAGAGAACGCTGTGCATGTAGATGATAACAGCACAAGTTACATATTCATCCTTGGGCATTTGATATCTGCGGCCATGTACGGATTGAGCATGGAACAGACACATGGGTATTCGTGGCAAAGAATAGGATGCCAAAGTAGATGGAGTGATATATTTGCTGATCCGTCACTATAAATAGAATGAGAACAGTGGCGCTAATCACATGTGAATACGATAAGAATTATTGACAACACCATGATGCCGGGCAGCACAGACATGGGCAACAAGGCACCGAGTAGATAAAAAAGTAGAAAGGCAGCAAATGATGAGCCAGTGGCAGCCAGAATATTGACGATCGATCGTTCGGGCAGCAGCAGCACAATACTCAGTGCAATGGACTCCACGAAGGTCGCGGAGAAGAGGCAGACGTACCAGAAGTGGTTGCGCCAACGTGGGCAGAAAGTGAGCAGAATTAGAGCAACGAAAGCAAACACCATACAGATAAATCCGGGCAGTATTAGTAGGCGATGCTTCTCCACCAGCCCTGCGAGCAGCAGCCACTGGAACAAGCCAGCCGCAATAAAGAGACCGCCCAGCAAATAGCAACGTTTCATAAAGTTTAATTTCTCTGCCCTGTCATATTGCTCCTCCTCAGCTGTTGTATCGAAATATAGTGCATATGCTGCACGTTGACGCAGTTGACGCAACGGCCGCTGGAGTGCCGGCTCCTGCGGCAGTTGGGGTTGGCCTGGAAAGTGATGAAGCGGCATCTCGTATGGCCATAGCTCCCAATATCTTCTCGGATTCCAGCTGAACATTTTCTTTTTTTTAACTTATTGAATTAAAATTTTGACAATATAATATATGCTGTTGCGATGCTCAGGCTTGAACTCTGCTAACTGGCGTATACCATTGCGCCAAACTGGGTGAGTAGATATCTTATATAATTATATAATTGCGAAATATTTAACGGAATAGCAAATACCCTACATAATATGCCAACATGTTTTTATAAAACATAGATTTCGTAGTAGCTTCAGTTTACTGATTTGATCTTTCTCCCAAGGTCTTGAGCTTATACTAAATATAATTATATCTTTGCTTATTTTTTTTTAAACTTAAAGCTTGTAAAAAAAAATACAAAATTAAATTCAACTTGTATTTAATTTAATAACTTATTTGGCTTCAATCAATAAATAATAAATTGAAATAAAATACTATTAAATTATAAATAAATTTTATTCAAATATTATTTAATTGAAACTTAAATTGAAATTAAATATTATTTTGTTAATATGTAAAAATGTATTTTAAAACAATGCTTTACATTGCTAAAATATATCTATTAACAAATTATTTTTATTTATTTTTTTTTTATTTTAGGTATTTATTTTTATTTTTATTTTTTCTAAATATATGTAATTTTTTTACCTAAATTTTATTTGAAATTTGTATTGACTTTATTATTATTTTTTATATTTATTTTTTATTTTTTTTTTATATACATTTTATTTATATATGTATTTATGTGATTTTATTTTTAAAATATTTATTTATTTAAACAAAATTTTTAAATTCTTATCTTTCTCTTTTATTTATTTATTTCATTTTATTATTTATTTATTTTGCTTTTTTTTTTAAATACATTTTTATTATTATTTGTTTCATTCTCTTTTATTTATTTTTATTTTATTTATTTCCTTTTTATTATTATTATTATTTTTTTCTTTTATTATGTACATTTTAACTCAATTTTGATTTCTTAAATTGAAATACGAATTAGTAAAATACACTCAAGATAAAAAAGGTATATATTTTTATATTTAATAAATAAAAACTCATTTTATTACGCCGTTTTTTTTAATAATAAATATATTTTATCAATATATTTCTAATATTGCATATATCCATCAAATATATAAATATTAAATTTAAATTAAATTTTATGCACATTCATTTTTTTTTATCTAGAAGGCCAGTCGTTAGAGTATTTTTCCATATGTCAACAATCGGAGTTTTTTAGCTACTTCAGATAAATCTAAATATCATTAATTAAAGTGCTTCTCAAACCCCTTTTGCAGCAAAGACATATTAGGTAACTAGATAATTAACTAGACTTTTAACGGCATGTTAAATGATGAATGAGTAATATACGCATTTGAGCATCTGTCTGTAATCTTGTAAGAGGCCCTATCATATACATATATACTACTATCTCAATTCTCGTATCTGTTGGCCAACTGTTTCGGTTGTAACCCTTGTTCTCGTGTCTCTCGCTTCGTTTGAGTGTCATGAAAAAGGCGCTACTGTTGGCAGTGGAAAATGCACTGAAGCATGCACAAATCGACAACAACAACAATGAGAGCAACAACAAAGGCAACTTGGAAAATGCTAAGTAGCAGCGATCAAAGCTAACAAAACAGCCACAAAAGGATGCAGCGATAATAAGGACAAGCAGCGAATGCTATATAACTCCCCTCCCTACCTTACCTTCCTTACCCTTTCCCTCACCCTTCTTACACCCCGTTCTCCCTACTCACAACATTGTTTGTTGTTATTTGGTTGATCGCTTGAATGCCACGCAATGGATATGAGAATAATGCCAAGAAATGAGAAGAAGTATATCTTTGAGATGCGAGCATTGCCGCATCTGCGGCCTCCATCACATATCACGATCACTTTTAGCAGCAGCGGTCGCGGCATTGTCTTCCTATATACAAAAAAAAAAAAAAAAAATGACTCAATCAGTTGGCTAGCGCTTATCCTTGATCCTGCTAAGCGCATGCAAATGCTTTTCCATTTCCACACAGAGACAACCAACCAGAGGCAGCTGCAGTTAATATCATATTTTCCTACTTACTTAAGGCTCTGCCATCCTAGGAACTTCAGCTCTTGTTAGACTTGAGGAGTTTTCAATCAAATCGTTAACTTTACATATTTCGTTTGATTTTTCGATGGCTTGCTTGAGTGTGATACCTAATACCTAAATTATATAATTATATTAAAAGCAAGTTTTAGCGCACTATATATCGAGCAAAGATGAATATGAAAAGGCTTACGCTACACAAGCTTGGAACATATTTAAAAGATATAATAAATAAATATTAATTTGAGTTTTAGTGCTCAACTTTATTACAACAAAAATTACAATCTAGTTGGGTTCAATGTACGAAAAGAATTCTTGACAAAAAGTTGGGGAAAAGTGAAAGCGCATCGGCAAGTGCTCGACATGCAAACGAATGCAGTGGAGCAAGCGAAAGGTTGAGAGAAAAAGAGAGAGAGAGGAGAGAGAGAGGTTAGATGAGGGGCAGTGAGGTAGACTTGTCCGCTGTCCGGCCACATGACACACATGCAACAAACTAGTAAATGTGGCGAGGGCAAAGAGCATTGCGATTGGAGCATAGTAGATTTTGCATGCGAGCCAGGCGAGGGCCGACAGCAAGCGCTTCAGGCCGCAAAAAGCACAGTCCAAAATGTGCACAGAAGCGTAACAAGCGAGACACAGCCAAACACACACACACACACACGCACACACACACACACACACATGCAGGGAGAAGAGAGAACACAGATGTAGACACAGATGAGCGGAGCCGTCAGCCTCAGGCGTGGGTCAGTGGAGAAGGCAAAATAGCTTGGGCACAGGTTTATATATACACATGTACATATGCATTATATATATATATATATATATTTATGTATATATGTAGCTAGGTCTCTATGCCCTGTCTGTACAATTTATAATATTCTATTAGTTCCACGACCCGAACTCGAGCTGGAGACCGAGCCGAGGCAGCGCAGTTAGCGCAGATAATACATCCGTTTCCGGTTAAGCCCATATTTTTGTGTCATTTAGCAAGTAGAGAGTGGCAGCGAGAGAGTGGGCGAGGGATGGCAGTGAGGGGGCAGAGAGGGTCGAGCAGCGAGTGCGACTGAAACAGACAGCCACAGATGCTGATGGCTAGACAGGCCACAATGCCAGTGACATGCAACTGGCAGTCGGCAGTCGAGAGAGAGAGAGAGAGAGAGAGAGGGAGAGAGAGGAGAGACTTGAGCCAGCTAGGGTTTATGTTTTTGGGTTCGGGCATGGGCACGGGCCTGGCATCAAGTGATGCGACAAGTGCAGTCGACGCTGCAACGTTGCTGAAGCGGAATCGTCAACGTTTCCGCATATTTCTCATTTCCACAATTAAACATTTGCGAGTTTAACGTTATGGAAAACTGCTGCGAGCTGCGAGCTCCGAGCTGCAAGCTGCAAGCCACCCCTTGGCCAGCTTAGAGTGGGGCAATTTACTCTGGTTGGGGGTTTGTTTCTTAGATAAATCAAAGCTGCAATTAATAATGCAGCTACGCTTGGTCCAGGGCAGCAGCCGCCCCATGAACACGGGAAGCTCAAATGGAGCTTGGCGCTTCAAATGCCATGTAATTATGTATGTTGTGCCCTTCAGACCCCGCTCTCCCCTTAAGCAGCACCTGTTCGCGCCTGTCTTGACAGCGGAAGTTACGTTGTGCATTGTGCTCCACGCCCGCCACGCCACACGCCCCTCGCCCACTGCTGGCACCTTATCTCTCTGTCTGGCTGTCTGGCAGTCTGACTGTGGGCAATGCCAAAAATTTTCCTCATCTGGCTGCATTTTTAACACTCAGCCATTAATGAGCTATGCAGGTGCTCCAGCTGTTCTCTTCACCTGCTCACAGGTGAGCTTTGCCATGAATCAGCAAGTGTGCAGCAACAGCTGCGCAAATATTCAAATAGCTCGTAAATAGCTTTTTACTGTTCTTGTTGCTTCACGCTCATCAATAAAACAGAATGCAAACAATTCATGAATTTCATAAACGTTTTGATTATCCATATACACATATATACATCAACTGAATAATTGTGTTCTGTTCAGCTTGACTAATTTAGCAATCAGTTTCAATAAACCACAAATTAACATTATATAATTATTAAATTTGATAACATTTATTTTATGTTTCTGTCCAATTTCTGAGCACAAATTTTCACAAAATTAAATAATTACTGTTTCGATTATATACACACTTAGCTTAAATTCAGCATTTAAATAATTGCACAATTTGGTTAATTTATTATCAAAGAGAATTTTTTCGGAAAAGCGCTTAAATAAGTTAAAATTTGCGTAATCCATGGAAATTTGCAATTGTTAATGACATATATTTTATATATATTTAATTAAATCTTTTTTCTTTTCTTTGTAAAAGATTTATTTATTTATTATTTATTTATTTAATAATTTATTATTTATTTAGTTATTTGTTTATTTATTTATTATTTATTTATATTTGAGTATTGTTTAAACATTTTGTGTTTTTCTTATTTTTTTATATTTGTATTTATTTGATCATTATTTAATCACTTTATAACATTCTATTTTTTTTTTTTTTTTCAAATTTACAAATTATTTAAATTATTTATTTTTGTTCTGCATTAAAATGAATTGATTTTATTATTTGATAATTTTTTTTTGTAATTTCCTCTTTATATTATATTATATTATATTACATTATTTTAATGTTTTTTTTATGTTTTACGATGTATAATATTTGTATTTACATATTATTGTATTTAATCTTTATCTTTATATTTAATATCTTTATCTTTATTTTTATTTTTTATTTATTCTTTTGCTATATACTTAATTCTTTTTTTTAGTCTCATTTCAGCTTATAGCAAAAAAAGGAGTTTTTGTATCTCTTCTAGATCAAGCCTTCTATAGATTGTTTAAAAAATGTTCACATATATTTTTAAGGGGTAAATTGTAATGCCCTCTATAGATAGTCGTAGAAATCATATATATTTCACCCATTGAGGCGTGGCATGTGGAAAATTATAGAGACTTGTAATATGTTGCCATTCATTTTGATATGTAAATGAAACTAATCGAAGTTAAGCTAAACACACAGCAATATACATATAAATATGTATAAATAGTAATGAATATATGCATATATATATTTACTCATATTTATATATATACATATTAATCTATATATGTAAGTCCATGAACTAAAATGCAAATTTCAACAACAATTGAAAGGGAAGTTCAAATCAAACTTACAGAATGACATGCAACAACAACAACAACAACACGACAACAACAATTATTCAGCATAGAATTTATGCCACTAATAAAAATGTAAAAAAAAAGAAAAAATAAAATAAAAATAAATTAGCGAAAATCCGGAAATTGTAACAAATTAACATTGGCGCGAATGTAATTAGTAACGCTATACTGAATGGCTGTATTGAATACCCTCGAGACATTAGCAAGTTGCAGCGGGGTATATTAGAATTTTAGAATTGGAAAAGCTTTATTAATTACTTATTTACTTTAAGCTATTCTTATAGAAATGCCAGCAAAGGATAATTATAACTATATGGTCGAATTAGTTAAAGTATTCGCTAATTTAATATCAGTTTATTAAATAAATTATAAACACAAATATATATTTGTTTATCTTTACAGATTACGGCGTTTCTTCCGATAGGATCAACGATTACTTAAAAATAATTTAATTAAACTATTATAAAGCATATTTAAATAAAAATTATATTAAATCAAATTAAACTCAAAATGTTTTTATTTCATTTCATAATAAATGACAAATTTCGAATGAGTCTCTTTATATATGTGGAAGTTTTCTAGTTTTAGCCAAAAATACCTAAAAAATTCATTAATCTCTCTTTATCTTATCAAAATAGCAGTAGCAAAAAAAATATCTAAAAAATAAATCAACTGCAAAACAAAAATCTAAGAATTCGAAATTTCATTGCATAGCCTCAAGGGGTGGTCGCTAATCCGTTTTGTTACCAAAATTTAGTCAAAATTTGAGTAAAATACCAGGCGAACAGAAAAGTCAAGTAGGGTGCTAAATGTTAAATAAATATAATTGTGTAAACTAACAGAGTGGATCGTAAGCTCTCTGTTAAAGGCAGCTCTATGTTATTTGAGTGATGTTAACTTGCTTTGAGAGCGATTACTGTAAATCATTGCTCTTAGCTAGAAGAGAGCTCTTAGACCAATGCATTGCAAGATTGTCTCCAGATTATGGAATTTTGAGTGCAGCTGCACTGCAACTGTGGTATTTAGTAATCAAAGGCGAATTGATCAAAAAGGCTTCCGAAATTTAAAGAAAAACACAGAGTCAATTTATTTCAGTCATTTTTAATTTATTATAAATATTAAAAGCTAAAATTTAACAAAAATATTGTATATAAATATATTGATATTGCTGGGAAATCATTCAGGGCACATATGCTCAGACGTCACAGAATTCTCTAAAAGATAAAATTACATTAAGTATGCAAATATTTACAAAAGTAATTTTAATAACAACTTACCTTTAATTATTCCGTGTAGTTTGACTCATATTGCTAATGTCGTGGCAAGATTTTATTTGTGTTTAGCATATTTGATAGTTTTCTTGCCTAGAGCATTCATCCAGATGTCTGTAAGCTGAAACAAAAAGTAGAATTAATTAAAATTTTTGCAATTCAACATTTTTTGTATTCTACAGATATTTTTAATTAAGAAAACAAATGTAATAGTAAATAAATTGTATAAAACAAGACATTAATAATAAATAAATAAAATATAAATATGCAAATAAGTAATAAAAAATAAAAATAAATTAAATAAATATTTTAAAATATATATACTTTATAAATTATATGTTAATTTTAACATGTTCATCATTTAATATTACAAAATCTTAATTAAATCAGTTATATGCATAGATTTAGAAACGCTATAAATAATAATAAAGTACATTTGCTAAATATCTAATAATAATTACTTTAAAAACAGCTAAATTATAAAAATAAATATATTTATTTTAATATTCTTGTGTATTATAGCTAACTTTGTAAAATAAAAAATAAAAAAAATATATTTATTCACTTTAAAGTTCAGAGAGTTATTTATATTTTAAAAATCTTTTAAATTATACAGCTAAAATATTATATCAAGATATAATATGTATTTTAAATAAATTTAAAAAAAATATATATATAAATAATTAAAACTTATTTTGAAAACAGTCAAAACTCTGAATATTTTACATATATTAATATCATGTTTAAATGCATGATAATTTCTCACTTATGTAGACGTATTGATTAATAATCCCATTAAAGGTTTAAGCTTCATAAATATACATCGGTTCAGACTTGAACTAATATGGCTTTTTGGTTGCTCAGCTATTTTCCCCAGACAAACTCTGACCTACTGAGTTCAAAATACATCCACGCCCACACATGCTGCTTGGACCACAACAAAAGTTGGCCTAGACGAATGGCTGGCAGCACTTTGTCAATGCTCGAAGTGAATATATATATAACATATATATTTATTTCGTTTTGTGGGTGTTTGAATTTATTAGCGGTTATGGCGATTTTTGCACTCGAAACTCGAAAATGTGACTACGTCGAATGCGGCAACTGGCGACTCGAAGTGACATGCTTTGAATATTTGATTGATTTTCAGGTTATTAATATTTATGTATTTCGATTTTTGACTTAGCTTGGCCACATACCAACATACGCATGCTTAGCTATTGCATATATACATATATAAATGTATAATGTATATATATATATACATATATTTTTTTTTTTTTTTTTTTTTTTTTTTGCAAAATGTTGAAATAAACACGTTGTATTGCCGCTGTTAATGGCCGCATAAATTGTTGTCAAAAAATTATTATTATTATTATTTCTTTTTTTTTTTTTGCCTGTTTGTTTATTCATCAGTTGTTGTTGTTGTTGTTGCTGCAAGTCTGGCAGCAGCAGCAACAGCAGCAGCAGCGGCGAAGGCGTCAGCCGTCGCACGTGCCACAAAAGCCGAAAAACAATTTTTGGGCGTCGTCGTCGTCGTCGTCTAATGCGTGCATTAGTCAACCAAATTATCATTAATGCCAAAAAAAAAAAAATGAAAGCAAAATCAAACTACAAATCGTTTGTAGATCGAGTCGAGGAAAGGTTAAAAGCCTCCCACTGCCTATGCTGTTGTGTTCATATACCCTATGCGTGCATTGGCAGCGGTTAGCTTGGCTTGACCAGACTTGTTGCTGCAAAGATATTAAATATATAAAGATTTTTGTAATGTTACGTTCTTTTACTTTATCTAATCTTACAGAGTATCCACTAGTTGGGCATTTTATTATTTTGCTATATTACTTGGCATTTTCTCTTATTACTTTTGCTGTTTTTCGTTGGCATATTGCCATCATAAATATGCCCAAGGAAGCCAGCGACGTCAATATCCTTTAGCTGCGCACATGTCTATGCTATAAATATATATATAAATACATGTAGAACATTGTATATATATACACATATAAATATCTGAATTGCAGTCTGAGCTTGTGCCGTGAGGGTGGACACAAATTGTTTTGCTTTTAGTGCGCCCCTCACACGTGACTTCGTAAATTGCTTGGGCAGCCTCATTAAATGTTTAAATATTTTGTTTTGATTCAACTCCATATGATGCATACAAGCATTAGTATGCCATTAATATAATACGAAATAAATACATTTATGTATTTGTTTGCATATATATAAATATATTCTGCGTTTGAAAAGTGAATCATATTATTAGCGAAAATTTAATTACATATAAAATAAAATTTAATTGTTATTGGTTTTTACATTAAATAATTTTGAGAAAAAAAATAATAATTTTAAATTTATGTAAACATTATATACAAATTAAATTCTTATTGCTTTTCATATTAAAGAAACCTTTCTTTTTAAATACAAATTTGAGATTTTTAAATACGTCATTAAATAAATCCTGATCTGAGAGTAAGCCTAGCTAATATTTGAATTGATAATTAATAATTTCAAATATAAAAATTTTGTTTATAATTAAAAACAATAAAAAGAAATTTTAATTTAAGTTAATATGCCTGCAAAAATATCTGAATTATTCATATATACAAATTTTAATGTATAAAAGAAATCTTATATTATATATTATTTATTTTATAGTAAAAAAAAAAAACGTTTAGATTTTCTTTTAGATTTGAACAAGAACCGAGTTTATAGATATATGTAAATAAATTTAAATTATAATAATAATAATAATACAAATATTTATATATTATTTTATTTAAAAAAAAAAAATGGAATTAAATATTCAAATTTAAAATGCATTAAAAAATATTTGTTTGTTACAATTATCTTAACTGAGCTTCCATAGCATGAATGAAAAATAAAGTAAAAATGAAAGATATTAATAATTAAATATTGAAAATATAAAGAATTTATACATTTTAAAATATATTTTTGTAATTACTTAAACATATTTAAATATTAAAATATATATTTATATATACATATACATATTTATATAATAAAATATGTGTTAACTAATTACACACAAGCAGAACCATTTCCGATCCTCGCTCAAAAAGTCTGAACAATGAATGAGTCAGCGCCCACTGAAAGTCAATTTATGTGTAAAGTCGGCGCTGACTGTTTGCCCGGTTGCCATGGTTCATTAGAACCTATTAAACCAAGCCAAACCAAACAAAATAAGCAACCGATGTAGCTGTAGGTGAAGCCCAGTTCCAGCTACTCATAAAAATTTCGCAGCTCATAAGCGCCAAAACGGTTGAACCAGAGCCACAGAAACAGCAACAGCCACATCCATATTCACATTCACATTCACATTCATATCCACATCCAAGCCGAAGAACAACCAGGTGAACGAAGCGTACAAAATCATTTCCTATTAAAGCGAACGGACATGGCAATGCGAGATGGTGGGAGATGTTGTTTGTACTCTTACTCTGACACTGGCTCTGAGTCCGTGTCCGAGTCTGACTCGGAGCTGGAGCTGTAGCTGTAGCTGTAGCTGTAGCTGCAGTTAAAGTTGAGCTCAAAATGCGTGACTGCGACTAATGACCCGCACGTGTTCATGTTACGAGAGATTGGGAAGAGCGAGAGACTAGGGGAACGACGGCGACTATGTAGCGAGAATTGATTACGATCTGCTGGACGCATATTAATTGTGCCACGTTTTTGCCTGTTGCTATGAAAAGGATACGCAAAGGATGCGACTTGCAACTTGCAACTTGTGAGTGCTTCTTTTTTTTTTTTTTTTTTTTGGAGCCGCAACTGCGACTGCGCATATGATTAACAACTTAATGGTTTCTGAATTCTGACTGGAGCTGAGAGAGATTTCGTCGTCTACTTGGCGTGCGTGTGGCTGCAGGTAAACAGCGCATTTGTCTGCCACTCGATCGCCACTGCCATTGCCATTGCCATGTGGCTCAGGTGGGTCTCGCGCTCTGAGAACGCAACCAAATTTGTCACATAGTCGACGCCGACGCTTACTATGAATTATATATTTATTTCTCTCTCTCTATATATATATATAAATATTGCCAGAGTCGTGTTGTTGATCTTATCCGTTCAGCGGGTGTGCGACCACGTATCTGCCTGTCTAGCTAGCTGGCTAACTGGCTGACTGTCTGGCTCGTATTGGCCTTTTTTTTTTTTTTTTTGGTGAAGAGTTTTGGCCCACACAAATGCCGTGGCGCACAAAAATGTTAATTAGCGCTAATTAAATAATTTATTATACACTATTTGAATTGTTGAATAGTTGTTGCTTTTCCCTGTTGCCGTTGACAGCAGCGCAATGCATAAATCATAAATTATTATTATGCTTTTTTTTTTTTTTTTTTTTTTGCAGCTGTGTCTGCTCATTAATATTGGGTACATTTTGTCGAATTTGCCTGCAGCAACTGGTAGTTGGCTTTAAGCAAAATATATAAACTTGTTATAGCATTAAGTCGCAGCTTTAAATTTTATTTTTATGTGACAAAAAACAACAACGAATATAATCAGATCATGGCTATTTAAAAATTGTCTACAATTCGCTTTGCAATATTTCTTTATGCTAAAATACTAAATTTATATATTTTGTATAGTATTAATTATATATATTTATATATTTTTATAGTATTATTTAATATAAGAAATAAATCTTGAATGAATTAAAATATTATTTAAAAATGTAATATTATATTTAATAGCCATAATATTATATTTAATATTTCTATATTTTAATGTCTATTATAATATTGCTAAAAAAAAAAAAAAAAAAAAAAACGTTCTGCACTTTCTAAATTTTACGTATTTTAAATAATTGATTATATCGCTTTTAATTGTTCGAAAAATATTGTTAGCCTAATATATATTGTAATATTCCTATTTAATTTACTATTTTTAATTTACAATTTACTAAAAATCAAATAAAATAATATTTCTAGTTCGAACTCAAATTTATTTTATTTTTTTATATTTGTATATATTTAATATTTTCTTAAATTAATTAAGACTATTTATTTAGAAAAGGTAAGTTCAATAGAATAATATTGGAATTTGAATTGGATTTAATTTGATATAATTATTAACAAAAAATTTTTAATATCAAAGCTTAAATTAAATAAAATAAATATATATAGAATTTATATCTGATATATTTAATAAAACATTAATTTATTAAATGAAAGCCAAAATCAAATTGATTAAATATGGAATTTGAATGTAACGTAATTATAAACATTTAAATTTTTAATATAAAACCTTAAATTAAATTAAAAAATATATAAACTCTTAATCTGATATATTTAATAAAATATTAATTTAAATATGTATTTCAATTTATATAATTTTTAATTAATTAAATCAAAACTAAATTAAATTAAATAAATATAGAATTAGAATCAAATATATTTAATAACATATTTATTGATAGACGTAGTTTAATTTATATAATTTTTGAATTAATATATATTTTTCTACTTTTTCTGAGAAAAAAATATAAATATAGCAGAAAATTAATTTACGAAATATGAATCAAGAAACAAATTAGCTGAACGATTTATTTGCATATTTATAAATAAGGCCTAATATAAACTAGCAGCTGATTAGCTTAAATTAATTCAATTAGCTACTTTATAAAAACACATTTAAAAAATCTATATATTTAAGAGAACAAATTTACAATGCAAACAAAAACTAATTGTGATTAATGTGAAGTGCACAGCAAACAAAATTTAGCAAACTGGAAACCAAGGCAAATATACTACAGAAATTTGTATACTAGTATATAAATGACTAAGCCCAATGCGAATTGCTATCAATCAAGAGAATCTTGATAAGATCAAACAAGCGCCAGCATTAAATAAATGTGAATTGTATTTGAGTAGAAGCGCAACTGAAATGTGTAACAGAAGCTGGCTCAACAAACAGTCAGCCAGTCAGGCAGCTAGCCATGTAGTCAAGGCAGTCCAAGTTCCCTACAGGTAACATGACTAACTATAAACGCAATTACCTAGACAAACGGCAGCAGCAGCGGCAACAAAGGCGACTACATGCCACACCAGCAACCCACCAAGAAAGAGAAAGAGAGAGAGATGTGGCTAAAGTGGACTTGCAATCTACTACCAAGTTACTCGAGTTACAATGAAATTTGTCTGTGGCAAGTAAACATTGCCACCGCATGGCAGCAGTTGCGCAGGCGTGCAACCAAAATGGCGTACAGTAGCGCTTGGCGTATATACAATCATGTACTATACTATATATATATATATAGCTAGCCATGGGGTTTCTTTCCGACAAGACAGGAAATCCAGAATCCAGCAAAAGCCAAAGCCAAAGCCAAAGCCATGAGGTATGTGTTGGCCGCACGTCTTTTGCTAATAACCGTCATAAATTTGGAGCGGCAACAAATTGAAATTAAACGAACGCAAAACCGAGACGAAGGCATAAGGCAGCCGCAGAAAGCAATCAGTGCCAGTGTGTGTGAGAGAGAGAGAGAGAGAGAGAGAGAGAGAGCAAGGTGAGGATCGTGATTTTGTGTGGGTAAAGTTTAAGGCAAAAAAGGTGCAAAAATATTGTAACTACTTTGTTGTTGTCATGTAGTTAGCACTTGAAGATTTATCCGCATGAATTAATTGCGATCTTGTTGCCCAGATGACCAGTTGCCCAGTTGCTCGTTCAGCTGCAAAATGAAGATCCTTTGCAGCAGCCACATGTGGCGCACGAAAAGTCTTCTCATATATATTTATTTGGGGGGAGCTCTTATCAAAT
This sequence comes from Drosophila antonietae, assembly GCA_030914385.1. Classification (NCBI taxonomy): domain Eukaryota; kingdom Metazoa; phylum Arthropoda; class Insecta; order Diptera; family Drosophilidae; genus Drosophila; species Drosophila antonietae. The sequence continues at coordinate 21,456 of JAUESO010000329.1, forward strand.
TAAACGGTAGCACAGCTGGAGCTGATCGCCGGTCAGCTACTTGTTGTTGGCCATACAGAAAATTATGACAATTATGGTCTGCCATAAATTCAAGACGCGTCGGTCAACATCAAGCGCTCCCCCACACTTCCCCACACACTGGCCCCTCTCAATGCCGACGTTCTCTTTAGGCGATCGATGGCATTATTCATTGGGCGCATTGATATTGTTCTCATAATGCTCGTAAATCAAACCGTATTTGATGTGTCAGAGAGAGCCACAAGCCGTTGAACTGATCAACGATCAGCGATCACTGATCAACGATCATTGATACGACGTTGATCGTCGATCGCCCATCGCCGATCACCGATCGCCGGCGACAACATTATTAGGCGAGATCCTCACAATCATTCCACAGTCAATCGAGCATTCGCCCGATCGCCGCACCGATCGACACTTATGACATTATGGATTATGATTATGGCGCTCGCGTGCTGATTATGTATGCCAAACGAATAACGCAAAATATCTTCACAGTTTCTGTACAAGCTTTCGCTTTTTTGTAAAATACTCTATGCTTAATAAAATGTTGGGCTTACTTTTTGGGCATATACGATACTGAAATTGGAAGAGCAATTGATCAAAAATGTAATAAAAGAGATTTGTAAGTTGAAAATTAACTCAGAGATGAATTTTAGGGAATTTTATTATATATGACTGTCAATGCTAAGATAACAGAGATAAAAATGTAAATATAATGAAATTAATATTATTTAAGTTTCGGATTAATAAAAAAAAAAAAAACAATTAATATATATTATTGAAAAAGTCTTTAGAACCAAATAAAAAATAAATAAAATAAAATATAATAAAATATATATATAAATATTTCTAACATATTTATTCCTGTTTTAAAAAACCCTTTTACATACTACATAAAAATAACAAAAAATAAATAAATTTGATTAAAATAAAAAAAATAAAAATATAAATTAATTTACATTTAAAAATAAATAAAAATAATAAAATAAAAGTAAAAAAGTGTGATTTAAATTAACAAAAATATAAAAGTAATTTAATGAAAATTCTGAAAAAAAATTAAAAATAATAATAAATTAGTATTTAAAAAAAAATAAATAAATGAACAACATTAAAAATAATTTTAATACATTTTTGATTTACAAAAAATTTTAAAAATAAATTAAAATACCAATTTAAAAAAAAAAAAACAAGATGTAAAGAAAAATGAAAAATAAGTATATATGAAAATGCGAAACATAAAATTGGATAAGCTAAAAAAATAATATTAGCAGCTCAGCTAAGTCAGCTTATAATTTAAATAAAATAATTACGAAATTACTAAGTAATTATTTCCTTTAAAGTTTAATCTGTCAAATGCTAAAACAAGTTTTGACTTTACATTATTTCTTCAAATTTGCATAAATAATTGAAAAATTTTGTTGGAGCAGAAATAAATTGCTTTCAAATCTAATAAGAATTTGTTTGCTCTTTTACAGAGTATCTAAGCTGTCGTGCTAGCATCATGAACGCATTGTTTACTCAAATTTTTTGGTGTGCGACGTGGCAAACGATGGCGATGCCCACTTGGATCAACGAATTGTCGGATCGATGGATTGTTCATCGGCATGCGTTGCAGGCGGCGGCGTTGGCTGCTGATCAATCAACGCCTTTAAAAGTGACTGAAACGGCAACAGCGACGTCAACTGCGGCAGCGACTGCAGTTTCTTATTGCGCATATTGCAGGCTCTGTGCGCCGTTCTGCCGTTGTGCCGTTGCGACGAGGCTCAGTTCATTTTGGCAAATACATTTTCGCGCATTTCGCGACGTTTACAAATTGCCGCCATTAATTAAGCAAAAAATGCACGCACCGCCGACGACGACGTCGACGTCAGCGTCGTGTAGGCGAACCCAAAAATCAGCTACCAGCTCCAACAGCGACTACGGCAAAGGCTTGGACAGACTCGTTCGTGTCTCGGACTGTCTTGGTGTCTCTGTGTCTCTGTGTCTCTGGCACTGACAGTGGCTATGCCAGTTGGACAAGCTGCCAGGCACCGCATCCAACACATAATAATCAGCGGGTGGACAGCAACAGGATTGGCATGCGCTTGAAATTAATTACCCCCAACCCTCAGGCATTCTTCAGTTGTTGTTGCTGCTGCTGCTGCTGCTGCTGCTGCTGTTGTTGCTAATTAAGTTGTTTGCATTTTGAGTTATTGAACTGCGTTGCGACTGACGGGCTGCCAGTTCTGATTTTGGTCAGCCAAAATACGTGCCGCAATGCGGCCCAGAGCGGAAATGCAGCAGGGAATGAGCAGAGTACTTTTTTTTTTTTTGGGTATAGTCGATTAAAGATATACATAAATGGCATTTAAATGAGATTTAACAAAATTTAAACTAAATTTGATTACCTATAAACAAATTTATAAATGATTTAAGCAGTTGCTAGATATAATGTCTATATATTTTATATCTATATCTAAATTTATCTGTCGAATTATTTTAATAAAATTAATTACATTTTGTGTGCATTTTATAAATATTACATTTTTTAAAACTAAAAAAAAAATAATAAAAAATAAATTTTAGTATTTAAACAAAAAAATAAAATAATTTAAAATTTGTTAAATAAAAAATTTATTAAATAAACAATTTGTTAAATAAAAAATAAAAGTATTTATGCATAAATAAAATTATAAACAACATGATCATATATAATTGTACAAATGAAATATTTAATATAATAATAATTTAAAAGTTATTAATAATATTTTAATAAATACATATGATAACAAATAGTAAATAATACTAAAAAATAAAATAATATTAATAATTACAAACAATAAATATATAAATATTTATTTAAGACAAGACTAAGCATATTCCATCTACATATACATATATTCTAAGCATAATATTCAAAGATAAGTAATAAAATAAGATAAGTATACATAATTAATAATAAATATATAAATATTTAACTAAGAGTAAGAGTAATTATATATAAATATCTATATATTCTACAAGTAAGTATAACTGCATTCAAAGATATTTATGCATATATTCACTCTAATCACAATTTACTTGAATAAACCCACACCCACATCCACAACGTTTTCATTCTGACTCACTGTGTCGTGTGGCAGCGCCTCCCTCTGTGGTGCGCTTCCTACCAATTCACTCCTGCCATCCGCACAACTCAATTGCTTTACTTAGTTGTCAAGCTGCTGTCCGCCTGGTTGTCAAGCTGCTGTCCAAAAGGCATTTCAGTTGCACTTGCTGTGGTCAGCTGCACGAGTCCAATGCATATCGCGTGCTCAGCTCGAGCTGCTCACTGGACCATGGCTCCAACAGCAACAACAAAGAAATTAAAGATGCGGCATGGCTGTCAACGCATTTTGTTGATACTCTTGTTGTTGTTGTTGTGTCGTATAATTAGTGTCTGTGTCTCCAAATAAATCAGTTGACGTCAGCTGACAGGCAGCCGGACAGCCGGACCAGCCGAACGGAAAGCCAGACAGGGCTTAGAGGAGTTGCGCCCGTGACTATTCCAATTTGTTTTTTTTTTTTTTTGTATCTTTTTAAGGGCCTCATCGAAAGGGGTCGAGCTTTTGATTTGTTTCATAGTCGAACATAGTTGGGTTTATTTATTTTATCAGCGGCTGTCGCTGCTGTGATTTAAGTGCCTTTCCACAATGTCCAGATACATTTTCATGTCTTTATTTAGTGTGAGTGTGTGTGTTATGGGGATTTTCTCAATAGGCTTGTTTTTATCGAATTCTGTTGGAATGGTGTAAAAGACGTTTTAATTGAGTTTAAAATGTATAGGAAAAAAATATTTGATATATTGTATAAGAGATACAAATATATAATATACAAAAAATAGTTTCTCATAATTCAATTTCAATTTGAATATAAATTGTGTAATATTAAATTTCAATATAAATGTTGTAATATAAATATAATATAAATTGTGTAATATTAAATTTAAATTTTAATAAAAATTGTGTAATATAAAAATTAGAATAGAAATAAAATATGGAACATTATTTTTTATTTCTTATTATTATTTAATATATATATATATATATATAATAAATAAATATTTAATAATATTTTTTTCCTCTATTATTTATTTAAATATTACTATTAAATCATTTTAAAGTTTTTTCTATTTTGTAATACTTAACTCTGTTTTAAATTTTAAATTGTATGATATAATAGAATTAGTCATTTAAAAATATGTTTTAAAATAATATAATAATACAACTTAAAATAATAATATAACTTTTTTTTAAAAATACTTTAAAGTTTGTTTCTATCCAATAAAGTTTGTGATAATATCTAAAAAATACAAAATATGTTTTTTTTTTTTTTATTTTAAAAGCTTAAAAATTAAATTTGAAAATGTACAAAAATAAATGTAAAATATAAAATAATAATAAATGTAAAATAATATATATAAATATAAGTTAAATATTATTTTTAGTTATATTATGAAAATAATTTTGTTTAAATAAATAAATTTATAAAAATATTAATAAACATTGCAATTTTCTATTTCTATCAAAAATTTTGCATTCATTTATTTATTATTATTATTATTTTTTTTTTTTTTTCATTAAAAAGGTTTTTTTCATAAATTTTCTTCAATTTTCAATCAGAATAAATATTTTTCAGCATTTTTCTTTGTATTTTTTTAAGAGCACACAACTCATTTTTGACCACTGTGTGGCGCTTTCTGTCTATGCTAATTAGTATGTATGTGAAAATGTATTTGTTTTATTTATTTGTTGGTTTCTTGTTTGGTGTTTGATTTCAATTAAGCGATGTCGCGTGTTGCCTAGTTCCATTGACTGCGATAGGGATAAGATAATAAGTTTTTCTCTTTCAGTAAAAGCTTGTAACCTGTCTGGAAGTTATAGTTGCTCTTAACTTGGCATTAGCAGCCAATCTAATGCGACACGAGCTGCCCCACTTTAAAGGCTGTAAACAACAATGCCACATTATGGGGCATCAGGCGTTATCAATAAGCACATTAATTTGATTAATAACCACCTGCAAATCATTTCCATGCCACGCACAAAAGACTTCCAAGCTGATAAAAAAAAAAAATCGAGAAGAGAAGAGAAGAGATGAAAAAAAAAGTGAGAAAAAAAACGTTCAATCCCCTAAGTAGCAAAAGTGTCAGCAACAAATGCTGATGATGCCGATGCCTGATGATGAAATGGATGAAGAAATGCCATTACGGCCAGCAGCCGGCAGTCGGCAGCCGCATCAATGCCACAGCAAGGCAATTTACACATCGACCTGCCACACACACACACATATATGTAGAATATGTGAATGCATATAAAGCAATCGAGTTGGCAACCCTTTCGCTGCTTACACACATAAATCGCTATCTTTATGGAATTTTTATGGGCAATCTCCTCACACACACACACTTTGCTCACACACTCTCTCACACACACCTAATCGCACAGCAGCCAAACTAATACAGCGCTTCCTTTGCATTCGCGCTGCCAACAGATTTGAAATTGCCTGCAAAAAGGAAGAATAACAAGAAGCAGCTAAATAAAGGTGCACACGACACCTGCGCATCATCATTATGTGGGTGTACGCATAGGTTAAGTGGTACATTCTCCCTTAAATTTTTTTTTTCGCGACGGGTAGTTTGGGTCTGGGCGTTAAAATTTCCTGCTGCTGGCAGCGCAATTTGTTTTGATAACCAGCTGAGAAAAAAATGAAAAAAAAAAAACTGCCTGTCAAAATAACTCATAGATACAGGATATTTCAAGTATCCCAACCCCAACTACTACCCTTTGGGCTCTTAACTGAAATACCTTTCATTTAATCTTTGTCGGCTGCAAGGATTAGGTTGTCTATGGATGAGCTACTGTATTGGAGAATTAGATCCCAACGAGAATTTATTTATTTTTTAAAATTTTTTTTAAAGCGAAATTCGAGTATATTTATTAATCTGTTAAGAGAATTACATTTATATAATTTTATACTTTAATACTACTTGAATTTGAGTGTCTTAACCTGTTAAGAAATTTTTTTTATATATATTTTATATTTGTATTTTATTATACTATATTTTATATTTATATTTTAATAAATTTATTTAATTTTTTAAATTCTTTATAAAATATTCATAATTATTTAAAGTATTCTATACCCTATTTGCTTGCAGTGTATACGCACATATTTATTGCGTTCACATTCCATTCTCTTCTTTTCATCAAATTCCTATTTGCTCTCATTAAAATATGCCAGCAATTGCCGTTATAAATATCAAACTGGTTTTGGTTGGCCTGCCAAATGCATCAACCCCTTTCTTTGTCCACTCTTAATGCAAACTCAGCATTGAAACTAACAGAGAGAGAGAGAGCATAAGAATAGACAAGCAAAGAAATAAGAAAACTAATCCAACGGTACTTGAAGCAGCTACGACATACATACATACATACATTGTTCTAAACATGCACACAAATACCTGCTTATGTGTATAAGTATTTGACTTGCCAAAAGCTTTTTTTGCATTAAACGTAATTGATATGTAATGAACTAATAATAAACCACTTTTAAATAAATTTCACTTTTTGATTGGTCTTATATGTTACAATACCAATATTCACCTGATCTGTGCAAAATTATGTGATCTCTGTCAAAAATATGCAAATGCAATATTGTGCAATTAAATAAACTACAATAGTAACTCCGATCCTCTCCGACGACAGTTCGCGAACAACTGAAGTGCATCCAAAATTATCTATGTATTTTATGACAAAGCAATGTCACTCACACAATGTCCACTCTCCAAAGACAGCCCCCACCCACTCATTACTCTCAGAGTGCAGTTCACACATATCGAGCTATTGATGCGCTAATTGGTGCAGAAATGCGTGAGAGAGTGGAGTGGAGTGTGAATGCTCTGGCCTTCAGTTCAATGCATCTTAAGCCTGCATTGCATTCTGCATGCCCATTATTCGATTCTCTTGAGTAGATTTTTGCATTTAAGGTATGATAATTAGAGCTCACGAGAAACTAAATACTACAGAGAAAGAGTTAGAGTTATGTTAAGTTTTTACTGCAATATAATGTCCACATATTAAGCACTCAAATTGGATCATATCCATGCTCTCATTATCCACATTGCAAAGTTGTGATCTAATTGGTGCATAAGAGCACGGTGCAAGTGTGTGGGCGCAATTGGATCCTTTCAAAAGCTATTAAGACGGCACTCAGGTCAGACTCTAAGCTGTGGAACACGTGATGGTCTGCACTCTCTGTGCGCCCACCTGTGGACTTATTATTAAGCTTTCGCTCAGAGAAAGCAACTTTAATGTGTGTGGCATCTGAGATCAATGAAACTGCTTGAGCAAGAGAGTGTAACATTTATTATTATTGATTTACATTTGCATGCTGCATTGGATCCTCTCTAGAACTATTCGGCCGCGCTCAGCCTGTCAAGTTGTGGAGGGTCTTAGGCACTTCGTTGGATTCTATGTTAAGCTCTGTTAGTGTATGAGTACATGTGTGTGTGTGTGTGTGCAGCTTAGACATGCAAAATTCTATTGATTGAGCAAGTGCGCTCTTCATACAATTGCAAATCCTGCTGCAGCTCACAAATACAATAGCACATACGTATATTTACATTGCATTATTTACTGTTAGTTTTTATTAGACTCGATAATTTATTTATACAATAAGAAAATTCCTCTTTCATTGAAAAAACCAAAAAAAAAAAAAAAATATACTAAAGTTATTTCAGCAGATCTAAATACCATTTATACTGTGCCTCTCACTTTCTCATATGAACTCATCGTCGCCTTCTGACCTAAGGCTATCGAGCAAAACCATTTAAGCACCATTTGTTAAGTGAGAGTACTTGGAGTACTTATGGGTTTTAGTTACGCGACAAGGACATAAGCAGCGATTGCAACGCCTTACGACGGTTGTCCTGCGAGTGACGCCTCCGGGCTTCGTATTCGGTTACCAGACTGCTCGACCAAGAGGGTTGGGTCTGGCTATAGCTATCTCTATATATATTGGACTAGGGCGAGACGCAGCTTACTTGCCCAAGTATATGTATTTATCGATGGACGCGTGTCTGTTTATTAATTGAAGTATTTGTTCTGAGTTGTATGTGTGTGTGTGTGTGTGTGTGTGTGTGTGTGTGTGTGTGTGTGTGTGTTAGTGTGTTGCCGCCTGTTGTCTGTTTGTTTTTGTTTCATTTTTTCATGGTTGTTTTTGTTGTTGTTGTTGTTCGCATGTCGCGTCAACACTTGAAACTTGAAACATGCCCAGCTTGAAGTGCTGCAGTTGTTGTTGTTGTTGTTGTTGTTGTTATTATTGTTGCTATTACTATTGTTGTTGTTGTTGTTGCTGCTGCTGCTGCTGCTGTTGGTTCGGCAAAGAGATATTTTCGTCTTCTTGCTTAGTTCGTCCGTTGTTTACATTAACCAATTAGCGGGGGTGGCGAGAACCTTTGACATTTTATTGACATTTTGTGGTCTCATATTTGCTTTGACAGACACACGCTTTTGTCATCACACAACTACTATGTGTGTGTGTGTGAGATTGTGCGTCAATATGATATATGTTTACAGCTGTACTATGAACGTGTGTCTATCACATCGAAAACTATAGCATGGAATGGTAAATAAAAAAAATAGTATTTGAAAATATAAGAGTATATATTATTATAAAAAAAATAATATTTAAATAGATTGGTAAAATAAATAAAAATTAAAAAAAAAAAAACAAAAAAAAAATAAAGGCATAAAATAAAACAAATACACATTATTATATAAAAATCTTTAATAGAAAATATTTATAAAAAAATATATATATTCATAAATAAATTTTTATTATGTAATACAATTATAAAATATGCGTTTACAACATTTAATGTCTAAAATTAAAAAAATAATATAACATTTATAAAAAAATGTTTAAGAGATTTATAAAAAAAAAAAAATAATAAATAAAATAGAAAAAATCACATTATTTACATAAAAAATTTTAATACAAAATATAAATAGAAAACAAATATAAATTTTCAATATAAAATATAATTTAAAAATTTTTATTTAAAAATTTTATCATACATAAATTTGTGTTAAAAAATATAATTGGAAAATATGTGTTAACAACATTTTAATATGTCTAAAATAAAAAATTTAACGTTTTATATAACTACTTAATATTTGAAATATTTCAAAATATACGCTAAACCATTTCTTTTAATAACTAAAATTAAAAATAAAAATGTATATACTTTAATGAATAATTTACTATTTCTTTAGAAAATATACAATTTATTTTTTACACAAATTATTAAAGAAGTGTGTGACAAATATATAAAACAAATGATAGAATGAAATAAAAATTATACATTTAAAAAGTAAATAGGTTAGAATATATTTAATAATTATCATATTATTATGGCAAATACCATACAAATTCTTATTCTTATGTAATTTAATTCTTATTTAAATAATAATTTTATTTTTATTTCACACTTTTCTACATTTTTATTTAAATATTAGTTTTATAAATATTTAATTTTATTAATATAGTGAGCATATAATATAACAATATCAATGTTGCTTTGAGACTATTAAAATTAATTAAAATGTTATTAAATGCATGCTCAAATAAATATTCAATCAAATTTGTTCTCTCTCACTCTCTCTGTATCTATTTTTGTCTCTCTCTCTCTCTCTCTCTCCTAAACGAACTGCTAGTGCACTTTAAGCATCCAGTTAGAACTCTCGATTGCAGCTTCAAGTCGAGCAACGCATTAAAGTTGCTGCTGCAGCAGCGACAACAACATTAACATTGGCATGGAAAAGGGAAATCCTAGCTCAGATTTAGCTGGCCTTTTTTTTTAGCAGCGCTTGGCTCTTTATCGATTTATTATAAAACTGTGAGCTAAATGTGCTCACACCCGGTCCCCACTCTCCTCCTCCCACTCACTCTATCACTCTCTCTCTCTCTCTCTCTCTCTCTAGTCCTTACCACTATCGCCTCGAAGCTTTTGCTTGCTCTCTGGCCAGCGGCTGCTGACACATCAAACATTGATGTGGATGGGCGTTTGGTCGCCTATGGCAAACCAATGCCACACCACAAGCTATACACACATGCCACGCCCACTACACACAGCAACAACAACAACAACAGCAGCAGCAGCAGCAGCAAGCAAGTGCGATATAAACAAGTAAGAACGTTGCAGTTAGGCGCAACTAACAGCGATATACTTTGTTCCCATAGGTGCATCTTATTTTTAATAAACATTTAATTAACGAAATATTTCGGCAATTAGAAAACGTACATGGCAAGCAACAAACGTTTTTCCTACACATGCATACAGATTTACACATGTACACACTATAACGAGTATACACACAACTTTCTATGTATACATACAAAAGCTTGGATGCCAGAATATTCTAAGAATTGTGACTGAATTAAGAATTTTCGATCGTTACTTTAGTTTTGTCAAAAGGGCGCTCTAGCAATACCTTATTTGGTTTTAGTTAACGAAACCCAAGTCAGGGCAGTGGCGCTGGTGGTAAGCGCTATGCAAGCTATACTTAGGTGCGTGGGTTCGAATCCCGCAGAAAACTTTTTTTCAAAAATTATTAATTTTTTATTTTTTTAATATTTGTATATTTATTATAAAATGCTTGCTGCCAATTGATAATCATTTATAAACATACGCATATGAATTGTGCATTTAAGTAAAAACTAAAACTGCTTTATGCTTTCCGATTTGCGACGCTGTGTGGCAGGCAGTTTTTCTATGCATGCATATATGTATGTATGCATGTGTACGTGTATACACATCCAAAAGTGTATACATATTGCAAGAATTGCGATTGTATTGTTTTGTGACGTCACAAGCTGCTGATCAGCTGGTCAGCTGATCAGCTGTGAATTTATTTAGGTTTAGCTAACGATTACATGTTGTTTTCAAAAGACCCAGGTTCGAATCCCGCTGGAAACTTTTTATTTATTAATCAAAAACTTATGAATTTTATTTTTTAAATTTATTAATATTATTATATTTATGTTAAAATGCTTTTTGCCATCTTAGCAATTGCTACTAAGCTATTGTATGCATGAATTATGCAGTTGGCCACAACAAACTTCTTGCCGATTTGCCACGCCCCCAGGGGGCGTAGACGCATAATTTTTTGCCAGTTCTTAGAAAGGGCCGAGGCTAACATGCCTGCAAAATTTGGTTGCTTACATTCCAAAATGCGAAAATTACAGGGTATTTTTCGATATGCCACGCCCCCAAAGAGGCTGAAAAATTATTTTTGGGGGATCGATAGAGGAGAACATTAGTAACTCAACCATCCAATTTTCAAGCTTCTAGCTCTAAAACTGTAGGAGATATAAACTTTTGCGGTTTGCCACGCCCCCTGTGGGCGTAGATATATCTACCATAGCTTATTAGTCTTGGGTTTGTCAACCCGAGTATACATGCAAAATTTCAAGTCTCTAGTGTCAATAGTGTCCAAAATATAGCACAATTTGAAAAATCACTATATATTCAGGTCCGATTTGCCACGCCCCCAATGGGCGTAGACATAAAACTTTTTGATCGATCTTCTTAGAATCATAACATTAACTCACATGCAAAATTTCAGCGTTCTAGCTTTAACGGTGTAGAAGATACGTATTTCCCGATTTGCCACGCCCCCAATGGGCGTAGATATATCCGCCATAGCTTTTTGAACTTGGGTTGTCACCCCGAGTATACATTTCAAATTGCAACTCTCTAGCTCATCATCTAGTATGATAACTTAACTATGGGCGGAAGAGTTTTCCGATTTGCCACGCCCCTAGTGGGCGGATCGGGAAAATTTTTACACTTTATAATTCGGGAACATATATGAGTATATGTTTAAAATTTCAAGTCTCTAGCTCTAATAGCGCCGAAAAATATTGCGTTCATACGGACAGACGGACAGACGGACAGACGGACAGACGGACGGACAGCAAGACGGACATTGCACAAACCCAATATACTTTTTCCCCTTCGGGAACAAAGTATAAAAATTGTAGATATACTGCTGTAGCTGAACATATGTGTGTGTGAGTGTGTGTGTGAGTGTGGTGAAGCATTGAAAAAAAGTAAAGAACTTCGACAGACGGAAACAGGAAACCGGAAGTCCATCTTGCTCACAGTGTCGTCGACAGCAGCAGCAGCAGCAGCAGCAGCAGCAGCAGGAGGTGGAGTGCCGCTATAGGTGGGTGTGGCAGCAGCCAAGATATTTTTATGCGTTGAAATTTTTCAGCTGGACCAAATCACACACATACATCATAAATACACACACGTGCGTCTGTCTGTGTGTGTGTGTGTGCAAAAATCAGAGCCGCAACTTCAATAATCATTATCAGCAGCGCCCCTTGCACCGTCATCAACAACATCATCATCATCATCATCATCATCATCGGCATCATTATCATTGGCAACATCATGTTGCGGAAACAGATAACGCACGGACACGGACACGGCACGGACACGACGCGGCATGCAGCGGACGTTGTTGCCACATAACATTTAATGCTGTGATAGTTGGCCCTGGACGTTCCATCGTAACTCGCCGCCTCCTGCTCCCCAGTTGCCCAAGACGACGACGACGACGACGACGCCTCGGCGCTTCAAATTGAAATCAATGATGCGCGAGCTTATGCTACATTGCCGTTGCGTCTCTCTCTCTCTCTCTTTCTCTGCTGGGACTGGACTGCCAAGCACTAATGTAGCACCCGCAGCAACAGCAGCAGCAGCCTCTCAGCTGCGGGTGTCGCTACCGGCGACATGGCCCCCGTCCCCCGACTCCTGCCACGACAAGGGCAACAAATGATGCGAAAAAATTGCCAACCACTCGCATGGCAAGCATCTATATATATACACATATATTTATGTGCAAAAAAAAAATAAGAAAATGTCCGTGTTAATGTATTGGCAATCTGCAGGCACGGTAGAAACTGTATAAAATTGCAGCAAAATATGATAACACCGGAATTTTCGATAGCCAAAACAATTGCGCTGTAGGGTTGAAGCGCCAAACGTTTAAAGTATCTGAAAATTCTTAAGCATTTTTGCAAGTATGTCAGAAAGAACTCTGAGAAATTTATTAAAATGAATAGACCCCCGCTCCGATCAAAGCGAGAGTTCGCAAGCAACTGAGTGCAGCGGTCAAAGTATTAGTGTATTAGTATTATTATGGCTACTCATTTAATACTCCAAATTCCAAGGCTCTCAATGCACGCTGTGATCTAATTGGTGCAGAGATGCGCGTGCATGTGTGTGTGTAAGTGTGTGGATCCTCTCAACAACTCTTAACAGGGGCGCTCAGCTCAGATTCTTGGCTGTGGAACGTGCGCGATGGTCTAAGCATTCTGCGCGCCTGTCCGTGGATTCAAAGCTTTAGAGTGGTCTTTTGCACTCAGAACAGCTGTTTGGAGAATGTGACTTAAACAAATGAGACATTCGTCAAATGAAGATCAAAGCCAAAAATGCCAAAGAGCAGAGTGAAGCTAACAATTAGATTTTAATAATCAAATGATAGTTACATATTCGTAATTAATACTTAAATGTACATATATATATTCACATATGCAAACAATTCACTCAAAAAACGGATATGCAATATATTCATGCAATGCAATATATGCAATATATTCACATATGCAAATAATTCACTCAAAAAACGGATATGCAATGGCTCTGATCAAATCGAGAGGTCGAACAACTAAGTTCAGCAGCCCACACGAAGTAGCCGCTATTATTTGCACTGAGACAATAACAACTCAATTATCACTCAACTAAGATAAATTCCCACGCTCTCATTATCTGCACCAACTACTAGCAGGTAGCGTGTATATGTGTATGTATGCGTGCGTTTGGATCCTCTCAGCAGTTATTAAGAAGCGCTCTTAGCTGTTAAGTTGTGGAACATGTGGGAGGAATTCACTAAGCACTCATTTTTGCATTTTATGTTAAACTCGATTGTTGTGTGTATGAGTATATGTGTGTGTAGCTTAGATTCTCAAATTCCAATAATTGAGCAAATGTAGAGAAATATAATATATTAATATAAATATTATTCATTTATTTATAAGTATTTATATAAATTGAAGTACATCTTTACAGTTAGTTTGTCTTAACGTTAACATTTTTGGTTGTACAGTTTTTTTACATATAACTAAAAAAAATGCTTTTAAAATATTCAAAGCATTTTAATCTGCATTCCACACACTGTACAAATTAAGGACCATTCAGAAAAAGAATGTATAGAGTTGAAAATTCCATTCATAAGAAGAGAACACTAAGCCTTAAATAAATATGCAGATATTTGTTACTTAATGCATAAATATTTATAATTTTGTTGTTAATACATTTTATGCCAGCCAGCATTCATTCATTTTAACTAAATATGGTTAATGTGGGATTTCATTTATATTGTCTTTAAGTCGCAACACCACTTAATATTCTACACTATTATTGTCAGCACATTGTTAACAATTTAATCTTAAGTTGACGCCATTCATGAAGTTCAGTTTTTAAGATCGCCTTTTGTAACACGGAGAACTCGTCATTCCACATTCGAATATATTGGACAAATAAAAGCTTTCAACAATAAAATAAAAAAGGTATTAAGATTAGGAATTACGTAAATTATTGATCGAATGAGAGATCGTCTAAGCAATGAATACTCTCTATTGAGAATTCTGTTATTTAATGAACAATGTTAAGGGAAAATAATAAAAAAATATATTAATAAATTTGATAGTGTAATAATTATTATTAATTAAATACTTTAATATATAAACCAAAAAATAATAATAAACGAGTAAAAAAATTATTTAATTTAATTAATTTATATTAAATTGATAGTGTAATAATTTTTATTAATTATTTTCATATAAAAAAAATAAATAAAAAATAATAATAAATGATAATAATAATAAATGAGTAAAAAAATGTCTATAAATAAATATAAAAATATATATAAATTGTTCTTTTATTATGTTTTTTTTTTACATATTTATTTGCAATATCTTTTTAAACATTTTATTTTTAGATTAAATTTACAATTTAGAATAAACAAATAAATTTTGCAACAGACTTTTAAGTATTAATTCAAGCAAAATTGATTCTTTATGAATTTATGAGTTGAAATTAAATAAAAACAAACAAAATTTCGACAAAAATAGGCTCCGATCGAAACCCGAGCAGATCGCTTGGAATTTAAATTGATCTCAATTTATGCAAAATTAACACTTTAGTCAAATGATTTGCGACAGACAACAGATAAGCAGACAGACGCAGACTTTAGTTGTATCGACAAGCTAAAAAAGAACCAGCGAATTTACATATTTTACGATAGAAACTTGATTTAGAGCAAGGCATCAGAGCAGCTGGGACTCATAGAATTCTGCATATCAATATATATATATATATATATAGTAGATGGTATATGTTGATTCTGATAATAGTCTACATCGATCTAGATAAAACATAATTCAGCGTGTTTATGGCCCAAAATGTTGACGGCCGCCTCATTGTATGCCCTTTATTTATATGAAAATTAAATAGTAAGTCAATTGTAAGCAAATTATGATAGGACAACGGACATCGATGTCCAATCGAACGAACAATGCTGCGTCGCAACAAGTTATAAGATTGTATAAAATCTTAATCCCCCCCAGCGAACGGACAGGTTGCCATCATTAGGCGAGAAATTCTTCGCTCTACCGTTTCGATTTCTTTCAACTGCTTTTTTTTTTCTCGAATTTTTTTTCTCCTTTTTGTTATTTCCAAAAGTTGGCCATAAATTTGACTTATAAAGTTGTTAGCTGACAGCAGCTGTGAATGAACTGAGCGCGGCCAAACGGCCAGCCCTTTGGCCATGTCTCAACTCTCGAGTGTGATATCATTTTTGTTAATACGCCGAGAATCGAAAGGCGAGACGGCTCCTCCAGCTGGTTAACAGCTTGACATATGTGAATATATATATATATTTATGGATTCGAAATGGGAATGGTAAGAGTTTTAAGTATTGATTTAATTTGGCTGATTAGATGGGAGAAGGGGATTCTGTGAGCTATATGAATATATATATATGAAAACAGATAAAAGAAGTCAATAAACATTTCTAATATTTTGATAAGTTGTTTAGCTATGTGTGAAGTTTATGCTAAGCCAAGCTTAAGTACGATTTTTTTTTATTTTTTATTATAAACTGTTTCTAGAAAACCTATAAAACATCAATTCGGGAAGATACAAATTAAAACTTCCTTTTTATTGAGACATGGCAACTTACCTTTCACAGCTCTCGATCTTTGCTTGTGCAGCTTAACCATAATTTACTTTTAAATATATTTAGTTACAAAGTTGAGTTTTCTTGAAATTTGTATATATTGTTAAAACTTTCATTCTCTCTTTTAATCTAATTTATTACATTTTTTAAAGGATTCAAGTCAAAGGCAACATTAAATTTTAGCTATTAGCTGAAAATCAAATAAGTAGAATTATAAAATTATATATATAAAATTTTATTAGTAAATAAATTTCTTTATATTGAAACTGCTCTTTAAATTATTTACTTTTTTACTTAATTGAGCACAGCTAAAAAAATGAGATGTTTAAGAGAGATTTGTTCAAAAATCAAAGTCAAAATTTGTTATTAATAGAAATATTTATTTATTGAAACAGAAATTAATATATATTTTTTAAAATTATATAAACAGAAATTAATATATATAATTTTGAATTACTTATTTATTAAAACAGAAATTCTCATTAAAAAAAAATTTTTTGTTAACAGAAATTATTAATTTTCATATTTATTTATATAGAAATTAATATTTTATTATTATTTTTTTTTTTACTCTTTTTTTATTAATAGAAATTCTTACATAGGATACATAAATCAGAGGAAGTGGATAGATTTTCGCAGGTACAAAATATGGTTACAGCATATGGAGTCTTAAAAGAATGAATAGGTTCAGATCAAGCCAATAGATCTTGAGGGCGATTATTGAGAGCAGAAAGCTTTGAGCTGCTTTGGATTAAAATTGTGTCTCTAGATACTTTTATTGCCACCTCCTTGATGCTGTTTCCCATTTTAAGAAGGCAGTTTATTCAAGTCTTGGCAGCCATAACTCTATGCCTGGAGAACAGCAAAGGAGCTACGATAGTCTTAGAGAGCTTCATTTTAGTTTGGTGATTATTAATTTGGTGGGTACTCTTCATCATCCATCTTCTCTTCCGTTTTGAATGTTGTCATCAATTGAAAGTTATTCTCAGACCTGGCTCGCTTTGATGTTCGTCCCATTCCTTATGTTGAACGATTTTTCACTATGATTGAGGAGGATCCAACGCTGAACTGGAACTGGAACTGGAACTGGATTGGAGATGGACCTGGAGTTAGAGCTGAAAAATTAAATTAAATGTTGGCTCTGACAGGCAGAAAACAGATTTAATTGCTAATAAATAAATAAATAAATAAATAAATACATTTTGTAATTTTTTTTATTCTTTACTTTAATTATTTTAATAAGTATGCTTCTACACTTATTTGTTTTTTTTTTTTTTTGTTCTTAACATTACGTACCCTTTCTTCTTCTTCTGCTTAAGCTTTTTTAATCATTCCATTATCGCCAATATAGCTATTAATATGTTGTAAGTATCGATCAATGTATATCTATTCGTAGCTGTTCCCCCTAATCTTTTATTGGCCTACTACAATATATCTTTAATGAATTCACACATCATTTGTATATAGTTTGATTGCTTTGATTATTTTCAGCTGCCTTAGAATCAATCAATTCGTTTGCTCACAGCTGCAACGTTCCAGTATTCTAGTTTCAATTTGCAGCTAGCGCGGGGGAGGCTCTCCCTCACATAATGCTTGAAAGACCGCAGAGAGAGGGACAGGGAGATGTGTGTAATTGTAATTGCAAGTACAACAGCAACAGCAGCAGCAGCAACCCTTCAGAAATCGCGGCTCACTTCAAATGTGCGAAACTAATGACATTCGCGTTGCAGGCATCATTAGAGAGTCATGGCCATGACTTTCACAAAAAGCAATGGCGAGAGACCAGAGACCAGAGCGCAGCAGACAAAGTGACGCGGCTCGTCAGCTCTTGAAATTCCTGCGGCACGCATTCACACACATACACACCTGCAACGGCTTGGCAGGAGGAACTGCAACCCCATGCAGCGCAGCCGCGACTCATTTCGAGCAGCGTCGCCGAGCTGTCTCTCGTTTCACTTCGCGCTCAAATTTGCAAACGCATCGAACTCAAACTGTGCACGACCTTCAGAGAAGGCATGCTGGGTCCAGGTGAGTTGAGGCTAAACCTGCATGAGCTCGACCAGCTCATTGCTTGACCATATGCTAAAAATTCGATACTAGGCCTAGAACTGCTGTGTATGTGTCTGGCTAGGTCCAGACAGCAAGGCGCCAAGTGTTTGTATGACAGTGAATCGCTCTGGCAATGACTTTCTACACTGCACGAAAATACTACTATTGATCAAAAATATATTAATAAAAGAAATGTAGGCCCTTCACCAACGTCTTATCGGCTAATGGCTCCTAATCGATCCTAATAAAAAAAAAATCTATAAAAACTTTAAAAATAGCTCTAAAATTCTCATCTCACAGCTACCTGTTTGCGTGTGTGTGGTCCGGGCTTTTATATATATATATAGTTTTTTGTATATATATTTAAAAAATTTATTCTAAAAATTGATTTGAAATCCATTCGAAATTTTCGATGCTTTGTTCGTGCTCAGCCATCGCGATAAGCAAATTTAATGAGCTAAGCTTACAAATTCTAAACATAATATTACGTTTCATATAATTGGAAATTAATTTGATAATATTTTTATAGCCGTGGATCATAAAAATAAACAACAAAATGATAATAAATAGTTGCTTTGTATTGAAATATTTTTAGAAACCGGCTTGCATCATTTTCAAATATGCCTCAACTCTCTCGCATCTCTCATATCTAATTCATTTCATTTTACGAGCAAAAAAATGAAGAAAAAACAATTATATCTTCATTGATTTGCATAATATAGTATACCCTGGATGGCTGGCATACGAGTTGGGTATTTTGCTTGAACGTTTTCAAGATTATAAAAAAAAATATTCTAGAAGCGTGTAGTTCCCCAACAAAATGTTATATTTAATTATATATATTATACATTTTTATTTTCTTTTCTGATCTCTGCTAGAGATATATTATATATTATATGTACTGATTTCTAAAAATGTTGTCCATACTGAAAATGATCAGACGAGCTTTCATGTGCTTTTAATAGAGACCAAGTAAGGTAGGTGCTTTACATGCTACTGGTCAAACATTCGTATGATTTTAATACTGCTCAGAGAGCTTTTGCATATGCTTAATATTGCTCAGCGAGGTCTAGAATGTTTTTAATACTACTCAGAGCTTTCACATCCTTTTTCATCCTGTTTGGAGAGATTTCCTTTACTTTTTATTTCTACACATATGCTTTAAATACTATTTAGCGAGCTTTCATATGCTTTAAATACTATTTAGCGAACTTTAATCCTAATGAGCGAGAGTTTCCCTTATAATACTAGATTAAAAAACATTTTATAAAATACAAAATATATAAAATACAAGTTAAGAATGCTTTTTAGGCTGAATTCAACCATCAGACATTCGAGGGGAGAATACAGCCTGTGAAGCTGATACGATACAGTCTATATTCGGATGAGACAGAATTTAGACCTATTGTTACTAAATTATATCAAATACGTTATTCCATTGAATCCAAGTGTATTTGTCCACGTAAAAATATAACTCCGTGCACCCAGTCGCTGCTCTCGTAGAGTGGGAGCGCTCAAATTTACCCAATATTAAAAAGGTACAAAAAAGAAGTAAAAATTTTTAGTAAAAATTTATTTAAATAACGAAATGGTTCAAGGTTTTAAAATTAAGCTCTAAGAGAAACAGCTTAAAAGCTTTACTTGAGCATGCAGTTGCTTTAAATGTGCATTAATTAAATCCATGTTCATCTTTCAGGTTCATCTCCAGAGCTTGTTTCATTGTCTCTCGGCAATTGATGGGTATCTGCAAGTTTATTTACTTTACTTGAGAGTCAAGTTTTCGAATGACATCTTGCCGTGTGTGGCTCCAGCGCTAAACGATTTGTACGTTGTGCGATCGTAAAAAACGAAAATACAACAGTCGTAAAATCATATCAGAAAAGAGCCCGATCTCCGTACGAGTGCAGAGCTGGTTTCCAAGTCTCGTGTAGATATTTTGAAAAGTGATTTCGCACCTGTCTGACCCAACAAATCCATGAGAGGAGCGCTCAGTCAATCGCTCAAGCGCTTCGATCATGCCAGCAACGTTTTACGACCCCAAAACAGGAGATGGGCAATGGAGCGAGGGGTCGAGAGCAAATTGTGGAAGTGGCTCTCGATGAATGCTGCTCATAAAACCAATCTTTGAATCGGACTACGGCACTTTAATCGCTGACTTATGTGACATTATTGATCGTTAAAGCCGCGCTACCTTTGCACAGAGACTACGCGCGTTTAGCGTAATTTTGTAATTTGTTTCTAAATCTGAACAACAATATGCTACTTAGAATGGGTTCAACAGACATCGTCGTCATCGTCGTCTTGGTGGTCTGCACCTTTGAGCGACCCTAATGGCTGATACCCAAATTTTGAGATTTTTTTTCTTTGGATTTTCGTTGTTGTTTTTGTTGTTGTAAGATATTGCTTTTTATGATAATCTGTAGAGTTGAGCTTTTATTTTTTATGTTGCCCAGTTTTATGAGCAACTTTTATGAGGTGCGATGACTTAGATATTGCCTTGAACTCGATTCCATTTTCGGCTTATAACGGTACCGATTTTATAGTAGTTGAGCTTTTTATTTTATTTCCACTCAAAATTATGACAAGTTAACCCATAATGAAATGCATCGAGAAAGTCGACCATCATCAGGCTTAATTCAATTCCTAATATATTTCCTTAAATGTCATTAATTATCCATTAACTCTCCCCACATATCACAAATCAGATCTAAATAAATTGTTTTTGAAAAAAAAAAAAAAAAATTGCGAACAATACGTATGACAATATGAGAATAGAAATATAAGAGAAATAGTGAGAAA
>JAUESO010000330.1:0-41554 GCA_030914385.1 Drosophila antonietae
GTATGTTCAGCATTCTAAAGAACTTTTCAGTCCTATAGTAAAGACATCAGTTTACTATTGATAAATATACATATATTGATTATTCAAATATATATGTATGTATATATACCCATTCATACATACATGCATAAGTATGTGTAATGACATTTGGGGGAAAATTTATACAATAGTTCCGTTATCCACACATAGCATTTTATGTGTCAGAGCTTCGGTATATACATATATGCATATGTATGCATATGTATGTATGTAGATGAGTATATTTTGAATGAATACGTATCAATTTCGCATTGATTTATTCTCTCTCCCCTCTCTCTCTATCTCTCTCACTGTCTTTCTCTCTTTTGCGCGCTCTCTCTCCCTTTTTCTATTTCTCTAAATTTCTCTCTATTCTATTGCCTCTATCTCGCCGTATTGAACTTTTACACTTTTCCGTTGTCAGAACCGAGCAGACCAAGAGAAAGACTGTTTATAACTGAGGGTATTGCTCTTACGATGACAAGACAACATTTTGTAGCATGCCATATAATAAATACCCTTACTGCACCCGAGTCATAATCTCACGACAGTTTATTTGTAACTGAAAAAGAATTCAGTAGAAAATTAATGTGAATATAATGCAATTTCTATGATTTTAAAAATCATATAATATTACAGTCCAAGTTTTAATCTAGTCTCAAGTATATGACATACATACACACATAGATAAATATATTTTAATATATGTTAGTGTCATCTTGTCATCTTGAGGCATTTGGTGTTGGAAAGAGTATAGATGTATTTCCTGTCGATCTCGGACCCAAATGGTTGGTTTCCTTGCCATTTTTTTTTTTTTTTATTTTTAATTTGTTTTGTTGTGCGCAGTTTTTCTTTCTTCTTCCGTGCTATAAAAACCGAAAGTAAAACGAATTTTCAATATTTCGATGCGCAAGAGAGTGACGTTCAGTTGGTTATTGAAAAGATCGCGATTTAATTCAAAACAGTTTTCCTTCAATTCATGTGAATGAATCAATCGTGATACAACCAAGAACAATAATAATATAAAACACCAATTTAATTCACTGAGTTGTTATTATTTCTATTTTTTTTTTTTTTTTTTTTTTTTTAATTAAAGTTAAAGTGAAACATAGTTGGTAATTTGTACTCTTGTGTTCCGGTAACAACAGACCAATTAAAAACAATCACATTGCTTGCCAGCAACAACAGAAACAGCTTTTACATTTTTAATATGCGCCCTTTCGGCAACGATATCACAAATATCTCCAATAACAATGGAGCTGGCAGTGGTGAGGATCGGTCAAATGGCAACGGCAATGGCAACGGCAATGGCAACGGCAATGGGAATGGTAATGACAATGTGAATAATCTCATCAATAGAGATAACGCTGAGTCCGACTCCAACTCTTCGGCCAGAAATGAAATGGGCTTGGACACGGAAACAGATCCGCGTATTCCTCCCCACATAGCCCGAATCGGTGGCATTGTTACATTCTCGCCAATCGCCGGACGCGGAGTAATACGAGTGGTGCAACGCTGCGAGGACGCCAAAGAGAATCACAAGCTAGGTAAGATCGATGATCACGTGACTGTGCATTATTTATGCTTGTAGTAGTTGGGGTTATCAAGTAAAACTAATCCAAATTTGCTATTAGTAACATAATAGTTACTTTTGAAGTATACATACCATATGAAGATAGATAATATTTTAAGAACAATTGATTTATTTAATATACATTTACTACATCAAGTATAAATATATTTTAATAATATTATATATACATATATATGTATTTGTATCTTACTCTTATCTACTTGTTGATAAAATTGAAATCCCAACTTCATTAAATATTGATGTTAATTTCTCCCTGCTTTCTCAATACACAATCATTATTCGCATACATATATACACATGTTGTGTATATGTACATACATATGTACATACATATATCTCCAATTCATGCAGGACTTGTTAAGTCATCCTTGTCAATAGAAACCACGATATACATATGTACATACATACATATGTACATATATATGTATATACATATATATATGTAGATACATACACATATATGTATGCTCGTAAAACTCTAGCCCTTACACATATTTGCTAATTTGTAAAAATATATTAATATATTTTTCTGTTGAAAGAGATCAAAAATTGGCCAAGAGCCAATTTCAGTTATTGCGCACTGAGTTTTGTTAGAATGATAAACTATATAGTATATGCGTAGATTGAAATAGTATGTAAAAGTATACATGTATGTACATACATACATATGTATGTATGTAGCATATAAACGTCTGCTTTTCTCCTTGAATATTCCAGATTGCGTGGAATTAAATTAATATAAAACGCATTACATTGTTCTCCACAAGTCTTTTAATGTTGTTTACTTATTTGCTCGAAATAATAAAAATTAACGACAAGATGTTGACAGCTCGGCGAAGGTTTAATACTCTTCGAAATGCACGAATATGAAGATGCATACATACATACAGTCTGTCAAGAATGAGTTGGCACACTGGGAAAAAATTTGATTTTTTGACTTTAGATGCAAATATCTAAGTCAATAATGCAAAAAAACAATTTTTTTAAAATGGGAATCTGTTTAATATTATTTCTTTAATTTATATATAAAAAAAAAGAAGCAAAATATTCAATATGTAACAAATAAATCAACAAAAACAAATATCATTCAATAATAACAGTGTCAATAATGTGTTGGCACACTTTGTTTTGCACATCTGCGTTGGTCTTTTTCTTAGAAGTAACGGTATTTTACCGCTGTCTCTGCATATTCTCGGCATCTATGCACATATTCTTTCACATTTTTTGTCAATTGGTTGACAATTTTCGCTAGTTACGAGTATAATAACACATTTAATATTTTAAAAATATGACTGGGAAGCGATTAAGCTTTGAGATGGTGCAGCTCATCTATTACAACCACGAGATGGGCAAATCCGTTTCAGAATTGATGGACATGTTTTCTGTGCCCAGGAGAACGGTTTATAATGTGATAAACCGGGCCGAAAAGAAAAACAGGCTGCTTTCAAAGACGGGAGGAGTGCCGAAAAGAAAGCTAACTAACCGAGTAGAGAGGCTAATTCTAAGAAAAGTGAACACTAATCCGCATATTTCTTCCAGAAGCCTTGCCAAAGAGGTAAAGGAAGAATGTGGAATCGATGTCTCACATGAGAAGGTGCGCAAAGTCCTCCTACGGCATGAGTATAGTTCGAGTGTTTTTCTTTTCAAGCGCATTCAATGGCTTGCGCCATACCCTAGGAGGACCATCATTATAAAATTGCATTATTTTTGTATTGTAACATAATTTGTCGTCATCATAATATTCTGCGGGGTGACTAACCATGTTGACAGCAAAACTAAAACGCTTTTTTTATGTTTGCTTCTAATAGGAAAGGTTTTTTCCGTGCTACGCTCGAACTATACTCATGCCGTAGGAGGACTTTGCGCACCTTCTCATGTGAGACATCGATTCCACATTCTTCCTTTACCTCTTTGGCAAGGCTTCTGGAAGAAATATGCGGATTAGTGTTCACTTTTCTTAGAATTAGCCTCTCTACTCGGTTAGTTAGCTTTCTTTTCGGCACTCCTCCCGTCTTTGAAAGCAGCCTGTTTTTCTTTTCGGCCCGGTTTATCACATTATAAACCGTTCTCCTGGGCACAGAAAACATGTCCATCAATTCTGAAACGGATTTGCCCATCTCGTGGTTGTAATAGATGAGCTGCACCATCTCAAAGCTTAATCGCTTCCCAGTCATATTTTTAAAATATTAAATGTGTTATTATACTCGTAACTAGCGAAAATTGTCAACCAATTGACAAAAAATGTGAAAGAATATGTGCATAGATGCCGAGAATATGCAGAGACAGCGGTAAAATACCGTTACTTCTAAGAAAAAGACCAACGCAGATGTGCAAAACAAAGTGTGCCAACACATTATTGACACTGTTATTATTGAATGATATTTGTTTTTGTTGATTTATTTGTTACATATTGAATATTTTGCTTCTTTTTTTTTATATATAAATTAAAGAAATAATATTAAACAGATTCCCATTTTAAAAAAATTGTTTTTTTGCATTATTGACTTAGATATTTGCATCTAAAGTCCAAAAATCAAATTTTTTCCCAGTGTGCCAACTCATTCTTTACAGACTGTATGTATGTATTTTTATACATACATATGCATGTATATGGCAATATCGATATGTTACGTATTAGTCAATGTGTACGAATAAGTGTACAAAAGCCCATAAAGTCTTATCAGAATTATATTGCAAAAGCAATCACAACAAGTAAGAACGTTGCAGTTAGGCGCAACTAACAGCGATATACTTTGTTCCCATAGGTGCATCTTATTTATTTAATAAACATTTAATTAACGAAATATTTCGGCAATTAGCAAACGTACATGGCAAGCAACAAACGTTTTCCCTACACATACATACAGATTTACACATGTACACACTATACGAGTATACACACAATTTTCTATGTATACATACAAAAGTTTGCATGCCAGAATATTCTAAGAATTGTGACTGAATTGGGAATTTTTCGATCGTTACTTTAGTTTTGTCAGAGACGCTCTAGCAATGCCTTATTTGGTTTTAGTTAACATAGCCCATGTTAGGTCAGTGGCGGCTGATGGTAAGCGCTATGCAAGCTATACTTGAGTGCATGGGTTTCGAATCCCGCAAAAAACTTTTTTTTTTTTTCAAAAATTATTATTTTTTAATTTTTTTTATATTTGTATATTTATTATAAAACGCTTGCTGCCAATTGATAATAATTTATAAACATACGCATATGAATTGTGCATTTAAGGTAAAACTAAAACAACTTTTCCGATTTGCCACGCTGCTTGCTTGGCAAGCAGTTTTTCTATGCATGCATATATGTATGTATGTATGTACACAGATGTTTGTATTTGTGTATACACATCCAAAAGTGTATACATATTGCAAGAATTGCGATTGTATTGTTTTGTGTCGTCACAAGCTGCTGATCAGCTGGTCAGCTGATCAGCTGTGAATTTATTTAGGTTTAGCTAACGATTACATGTTGTTTTCAAAAGACCCAGGTTCGAATCCCGCTGGAAACTTTTTATTTATTAATCAAAAACTTATGAATTTTATTTTTTAAATTCATTAATATTATTATATTTATGTTAAAATGCTTTCTGCCATCATAGCAATTGCTACTAAGCTATTATATGCATGAATTATGCAGTTGGCCACAACAAATTTCTTTGCCGATTTGCCACGCCCCCAGGGGGCGTAGACGCATAATTTTTTGCCAGTTCTTAGAAAGGGCCGAGGCTAACATGCCTGCAAAATTTGATTGCTTACATTCAAAAAATGCGAAAATTACAGGGTATTTTTCGATATGCCACGCCCCCAAAGAGGCTGAAAAATTATTTTTGGGGCATCGATAGAGGAGAACATTAGTAACTCAACCATCCAATTTTCAAGCTTCTAGCTCTAAAACTGTAGGAGATATAAACTTTTGCGGTTTGCCACGCCCCCTGTGGGCGTAGATATATCTACTATAGCTTATTAGTCTTGGGTTGTCAACCCGAGTATACATGCAAAATTTCAAGTCTCTAGTGTCAATAGTGTTCAAAATATAGCATAATTTGAAAAATCACTATATATTCAGGTCCGATTTGCCACGCCCCCAATGGGCGTAGACATAAAACTTTTTGATCGATCTTCTTAGAATCATAACATTAACTCACATGCAAAATTTCAGCGTTCTAGCTTTAACGGTGTAGAAGATACGTATTTCTCGATTTGCCACGCCCCCAATGGGCGTAGATATATCCGCCATAGCTTTTTGAACTTGGGTTGTCACCCCTCATCATAGCTCTAGTATGATAACCTAACTATGGGCGGAAGAGTTTTCCGACTTGCCACGCCCCTAGTGGGCGGATCGGGAAAATTTTTACACTTTATAATTCGGGGACATATATGAGTATATGTTTAAAATTTCAAGTCTCTAGCTCTAATAGCGCCGAAAAATATTGCGTTCATACGGACAGACGGACGGACGGACGGACGAACAGACGGACAGACGGACGGACAGCAAGACGGACATTGCACAAACCCAATATACTTTCTTCCCTTTGGGAACAAAGTATAAAAACAAGAAAATTATTCTGTTACATTTGGTAATATCTGCACATTATATTATATTTCTATTCGCAAGTCTCGATAATTGAAATAATGTCATGTTACGTAGCGTACATAATTATAAAGGCATTAGTATATATATATTACAGGTCTGCAAGAATACATTCATTTCTTGCAGCACAGTACTGTACAGTAGTAAAGTGTTCTCAAAATACTGCACCCATTTCATTACTGTACAGTATTTTCTAGTGTGCAGAAGAATCGAGTACAGCATTTCAACTGTTCTCAACTAAAGTGAGAACAGTGAAATGTAGTACACTTCGTGAGTGAGGACAATTTTTGTCTCGTTTCTACACGTTGTACACCATATACAATTATGAGAACAGCATTTCTGTCATGCCTAACAGCTGTGCAAGCTATCACCCCCATTAGTCAAGCGACTCTTATAATAAATATAAATATATAAAAAATAAATATAAATATACAAATATATATAAAAAAAGATGTATTAAATATTATTATATTATATTTTATATTATTATATTATTAAATGTAAACTGTTGTAGAATGATCTCGAAAAACTCATCACTCTATTTAGAAGTAATCATTTATTAAGCATTTAAATTTTCTAGAATAAGAAATCCCGAATATTCTATATGTAAGAGAAGCAAGTATAAAAGGCTTGCCTGCACATCGAGTCACTAGTCAGTTGTATTGTGCGTTGCCTTTGCAATGCAATGCAATACAATTGGCATTGTGCGAGCTCGAATTTGGAGTTTAATAAATAAGTACAACGTTCACTATCAAAAAATTTGTTTATTAACTTGCAAAGGCAAGCTGATAAAATGTAAAATGTTAGCCGTTCCAGCAAGTAGTTCAGCATCCGAAAGAGCCTTTTCGGTTGCTAAAAATTTAATTAATTATAAACTTTGCAAAGTTGCAACAACGGATGACTTAGTAAATAAAATAATGTTTTTGCACTCAAATATTAATTTATTGTATAATGAGTCATTTTCAGAAATAAATTTATAAATATGAAATAAATTTATAAATGTGTATGAAATTTTATTGAAGATATTTTGTATGAAGCGTCATCAATAACAACTCAGTGTACAGTGAGTTTACTGCACACCAAAATAGTGTGCAGTAAAAAACACTGTACAGTAGTTTTAGTGTACTCATAAGGTGCTGTACAGCATGGGGGTGAGTGAAACGGCAAGCTGTCGATACAGACAAGTTGTACAGCATTTACTGCCACCCTATTTAAGCTGTACACAAAAAAATTGTACAGCTTTTTATAATGAATGATTCATTTGCCCATTTGGATGCATTCATGCAGATGTATAATATATATATATTTTTTTTTTCAGTAAGTTAAGACTTTATAGAATTA
Organism: Drosophila antonietae; assembly: GCA_030914385.1. Classification (NCBI taxonomy): domain Eukaryota; kingdom Metazoa; phylum Arthropoda; class Insecta; order Diptera; family Drosophilidae; genus Drosophila; species Drosophila antonietae. The sequence goes on from JAUESO010000330.1 coordinate 7,557, forward strand.
AGAAAAAATGTTAAGACTTAATATATGTAAGTGACTTAATGCTAACTTAAAATGACATTGAAATAATTTAAAAGGCTTGTCCAATTTGGCGTTGGAGCCACTGTATCACTAACCATACAACAAATTGTATGTTGTTAGTGCTTCTACTCAATCAGATTGATATTTACACACACACGCACACGCACACATTCACTCACACACAAACACACACACTCTTAAATTCACTCATATGCACATTCTCATTGTACACAGAGAACAATTAAGTTGTAACTAAAATATTTATCCATTTTCCATAAGGCGTGCACTTGGCTTCTTACCAAAACAGAGCAGATCGCAATAATTTCTAGTTTTAGTGGCTACAGCAAAAACATGGTGGGGTAGACCATTCATTTATGGGTCGTCATTTGTTTTGATGCGAAGCTTATTTAGTTCAGTGCAAGTGCCAAGAGAAGTGAGATGAAGAAACAACAGAGAGAGGGAGAATAAATACCAAATGTTGTTGTTCAGTGCTGTCGAGTTCGCTTTTTTCCCGCTAGATCTGTGTATTTCATTTTTATTGTTGCATGTCATATATATGTATGTATAATATATTATATATTATAATATATATTGTATATATTAGTATCTTGTATATAATGTGTTATGAATAAATTTTATTGAATCTTATTATTGTCAGCCAGAAATAGAGTTAAAATTAAATGTAAATATATTTACTCATTTACGAATAATGCGTTTTAAAAATGTCCCTAATGTATTCATAAATAATATTCCATCCTGTACTAAGGCTCTCTATTTAACAAAAATCCAAATTAGCTTCATTTCGCTTTCCGTATTCTACTGTTCACAAACGGCAGCACTGTTCGCTTTTGCGTAGCGTTTGATAATACATCTGCTTTTCTTTGAGTTGGTGGGAATATTAAGTGCACGCTCTGACTGGATATTTCTCTCTCTCTCTCTCTTTCTCTTTCTCTTGCTCGGTCTCTCGGAGTCATTGCGTTGTGCCAATACAAAAATATCAAACATCTTTAGTGCTTTGGAAGATTGTAGGGCGTTAGGCTCTCTTCTTTGTAGAGCTGGTAAACCATCAATAAAGGCGTCCATCGATGACCCCAAACTAAAAATTATGAAAATGAATATTCAAAAAAATAATCAATATTCCACATAACGATCATAAATATCGATATTCAGAAAAATCCGGTGATATATCGCACAACATAAAAACAATCTGAAGACATCCCGCATTTGTTATTCAATCGCATTCGTATAACCAGTAGCGTGCGGGCAGTGCAATACACAACACATATGTACATATAAATTTGCATATATGCGCCTTTTGAACATATGGTACGGAAATGGCGCACTTGGTGGTTCAAATAATTGAGCGGTGCACAAATGCAATCGAAAATTCACATTTAGGTAAGGTTTGACCTTCATATAATAAAACAAATATAAATAGTATATTCAGGCTCACATCTATAGACATGTGTAAAAGTGCGTGGCTGTGTATGTATGAATGTGTCATAAATAGTTCTCAGTTTATTGGCAACACATGAAATCGTGTTGACACATGCATACATATGTACATATGTACATACATACATTCATCCATGTATGCATTGCAGGCGGCTTGCTGTCTCGCTGCCTTTGTTGCTGCGCCACATGGGTTTTGTTGTGAAAACTTCATTGATTAATTATTCTGTTTCTAGATGAACAATCGTATTGATCTTTTCACATTACGAATATGATATTCATATCTATATGAATCCAAAAAACCGAAATTGTATTAAATTAGTATCTATATATATGCAGAAGACTCGGAGACTCTAACTCTAAAGATGAATTAGCTAGAATTTTATAACTGGTTCCCGATAATTTCGTTTATCGATAACTTTGCAAATATACAAGTTATCGGATTTCTGAAACAAACTCGTACTGCGCGTGCAATATACGGACCTAACACAAAAAGAATGAACTCTCTAGCTTTTGTATCTTCGGAAATCGACGCGTTCATACATACGGACGGACGGACGGACGGACAGACGGACAGGGCTAGATCAAATTTTCTCGTCACCCTGATCAAGAATATATATACTTTATGGGGTCTGCCACGCCTCCTTCTGCCTGTTACATACATTTAACAAAACCATTATACCCTGATTTCCCATTTTCAATGGACTCAGGGTATGTATAAAAAACAAAATAATATACCAAAATTCCCTCACAGCTTATTTGATACAGTGCCAGTAAAATACTGAAATTTAAGGTTACCCTTTAATTTAATGGTTGGTTTGCATTCCCTTAGCTTTTATCGTAGCTTGCAGCCTATTTGTCATTGAATCCATCAAGTTTTGAGTATAGCTTGGCGTTATTTTGGGCCATTCCTCCAGTAAGATTCTCTTTGGGTCTTCTTTGTTACAATTCTTATGTTTTCTGACGCTGTTGACTAAAAGTGCCCACAGATTCTCGATGACATTTAATTCGGAAGACTGTGCCGGGGTATTCAGGACGTGGGGACAGTTCCAAATAAGCCATGTTTGAAAGAATCTAGCTTTGCGGATCGGGTCGTTGTCTTAGTAGAAACGGAGACCGTTGCCTACAGCCAGTTTTTTGGAACTTCGGATCAAAATTTTTTATTTTATATGAAGGTAATGAATTTTCTACATCATTTTATCGATGAATACCAAAGTACCGACTCCGGCTGCGGACATACAAGCCCAAACCATACCGTGGTCACAGCAATGCATCACTGTTGCTTTAAGGTTTCTATTAAATATTAAATTTTGACTCCTCCGAGAAAATCCCAATGTTCCAAAACGAGGAGTCCTTCAAAATGTTCTCCTTATGAAAGGCTAGTCTGCTTAGGTAATTCTTCTTTGTTTTAAACAGCTTCTTTCGAGCTACTAGTGCTTTGAAGTCATGGTCGAGCAACACACGCCGAATAGCTTATGCTCTCGATACCTTGCCCAGTTCATTTTCAACCTCTTCACCCAACTTTAAAGAAGACAACTTGGAGTTAACTAGAATTTTTCGAGCTCTGTAGCGCTAGTCGGACTCAGTGAAAATTTCATTGGTGCCTTTCTGCTCTTGTTTTTTAAAGAATTCTCTTTTTTAAAGTCTATAATATGGTAAATATAATATGGTAGACTGTGGAGGAACTTAATTCCAATAGCTCTGTTCTTTTGCAGTCACTCTATCCTTTCTTAAAAGGGCAAATGACCAGTTCACGCTTCTCAATTGTTGTTCGTGGGCTCATTATACAATATATTTTTCCTAGTGTGTTAATGTATTGCAGATCGCAAACAAAATTGTCTTCTATATTAACCAAACATAGCATAATCCGCGAGAGACAAAAAACGCTTTGTATATGGCAATTTTATTTACATAAAACAGACTGTATCAAATAAGCTGAGAGCTCTAAAATCGACATATACCCGTAAAGTTTGACTCCCACGCCAAAAACAAAATTTCCTGGAAGTACCAATACTTATAACTAGTAATTTAAATATATAGCTAAATAAGTGCATTTAAAATTTTTAGATATACCTTCTTTCGATATTAAGGAAGGGTAAAGTCGAAAAGTTGCACTGTATCAAATAAGCTGTGAGCCACTGTACGTGAAGACTACGCAAAATAAATGTCCAATATGAAAATACATACATATGTACATACATATGTACATACATATGTACATACCTATAGATCCCCTAAGGTGTTGATGCAATGTTCTGATTTGAGAATGCTTCACTAAAGCATTCAGATGCTGTCGTTATTCTGTTTGATAATGTCTGATTAAAGGATATCATAAATTCGTCATGCATCGTTATTTTATTGTCATTTTATTTATGCATCCTTAACTCCCTTTTTCAGATCTATCAAAATGTGAACTCATGCAAATACCAGATGCGGTTTATCACTTGATGCGGAATACAGAGCTACAAACTTGTAACCTTAGTGGGAATGTGCTGAAGAAGGTAGCGCCAAAGTTTGCTCTGAAGTTTTGCGCGATCACAGGTGATTATTCAGAGTAATATAGCTTTATGTATAATGCGAATTCAAGTCGCATTTCGATTACATTTTCAGATCTCAATCTCTCATATAATCAGTTGTCAAAGCTTCCAGACGAATTTGCCAATCTGAGTGCTTTAACTAATTTAAATATCTCGCACAATTCATTTATTGTATTACCTCAAGTCGTCTTTAAGCTTCAGAAGCTAGCCAGTTTGGATGCTCAACATAATGACATTTTGGGTAAGTACTGAGACCCGTTAGATGAAAGAGCCCAATAAACATTTCTATCGACTGCCAATTTCAGAGATCGATACGGACGAAGCCATTAGCAGTGACTGCCTGGCCGTGGTAGATTTGCGCAATAATCCGCTGAGCAGAAATTGTCGTCGTAAATTGGAAGATTTTGTCACCACCTTTCGCCTAGAGATTTCACAGGAAGTTGAGGACGATTGGTGATCGACTGGGAAGATTTAAAATAAGTATAAAGTTATTTATAGAAAACTCCATTTGCCTGACTTTTTTTTATCATTTTATTAAATTCGTTTATGTCATGAAATTCGCCAACATCCGATTGGATTATTATTAATGAAAAGAAAGGAAATAGACAAACAAATTCAGATTCACATTTTTCGTTGTGATCATATCAAAGTATTTTATTTTTCGATCTACTTGAATCCAACAAGATAATAAATGTAAAGCTATAAATTATAAAGATTATATTCCAATCATTTAGCGAAATATAATGAAAAACAACTGTATTGGATCGTTAAGTAAGTAACTAAGTACTATATAAATATATCCAGGCTGAGACAAAATTGTCATGTAAACACAAAACGCTACAGGTAGGAACATATATTCAATTGTGTAGGTAATTTTCAACTGACATATTTTCATATGTTTTCTGTCTGAAATCGGATTGCATTTGTATTACTGGCAAAGATTCTCTACAAAATGAATAAGCTGGAATTATAAGAAATAAAAAACATGAATGAAATGAAGTATGCCGTACCCTGTCGGGGTCTTAAAAAATGGTTAGTTGAAAAGGCGGTATTAAAAGGGTTTTCTCCAAATTTTAAAATTGTGAAAGATATCCCAAACGTAAGAAAAAACATTGCTCCATTTGCTGATTCTAGCTCTTAATCTAGGGAGTATAGGGGTTTCCTGATTATATTTTTCAAATTTTTTGTAATAATGATCAAAAAGCTTACGAGAAAAATGTATATAATCTGAGCTTTTATAAAAAAAAGAATATCATAATGCGAATCCATAAGTATAACTAGTCGGAAAACTGTATTAGAGATACTGCTATTCGGGCGACATACGTACATATTTATATTGTAGTGTGCATATAAAGTCGAACAGAGGGACTAGCGGACGGGCATTGTATAAAACCCAAATACCTTTTGAACGGGTAAAAAAAAGCTTGTCAACAGCTTTTCACACAATCGGCTTATTTTTTTTTTTAGAATTAAGACTTAAATGCTGTGAAAAATATAATGTCTGTATAGGCATAAAAATGTGTAAGCATGTAGAAAATATTATGAGAAGAATTTACATTATTTGATCGGCGATGATTTCGTTTGATATTCGTGGAATGAAATGTGAGAAACTAGGTATGTATGTAGGCTTTCCAAGAAATATGTCTATGACTCAAAACAGAATTGATCTGGTGAAGTGAGTTAGAAATTTTGTCATTAATCACATCACATTTTAGTCATCACTTCGCAGAGTCACTGCTGAACAAAACCTTTTTGAGAGCTGAGCTAAGCTGTGCATCGGCGGAAATTGTGGCTATGTCGTTGCGCATTGCCAGTGAGAAGGAAAACTTAATAACGTCGCGCTAACACTAAATACTTTTTTGTAGCCAAGTTGCTATAAGCTCTAAGCACACGGCTGGGAAATACACAAACAGCTCACAATTTGTGTTGTTGGAGCCAGCTACAACGCGAGAGACGGAGAAAGAGACATAGACAGAGACAGAGATAGACACAGATACAGAGCCAGACACAGAGCCAGAGACAGTGCCAACGCAATTTTTATAGCGAACATAACAGGTTTGGCAACATGCCGAGAGAAACTTGTACAGATACCGAATCCGATGGTGGTGCCGAGATACCCAACCCTTGAGCAGAGCTGAGCTCAGCTCGCCGTAGCCAGAACCAGCTAAAGCTCCCCCTCCCTATCTACACACTTACGATCAGCTAGCCGCCGCGAGACTCTGCGCATGTGTGTAGATAGGGAGGGGAGCTTTAGCTGGTTCTGGCTACAAAAATTCGTTGCGCTCCGCTGGGCCAAGAGCGAAGCAGGGGCCAGACGGACAAGGTGGGGCGAATGAACAGGGGGGCTGAACTGGCGAACAAGTCAAAAACCGCGTCGCTGAGCAGAGAGCGACTGAGAGTCGCAACTCGAAATGATTAATTCACACACACTCACACAAGTGAGCAGCAGAGAAGCAGATAGATACACACACTCCGACATATACAGATGCAGATACGTGGGCAAAGCTCGAATGTTGGTAAGCCAACATTGTTAAAGGTAGGAGCGGGAGACGGAGCAAAAGCTGAAGTGGAAGCGGAAATGACCGACGTTATGGAGCAGCGCCAAACGCTCGTTAGTCGCCGTCAAACGGCAAACGAACGCAACAGTCGCAAGCAGGTAATCTACTAGAGCGCGTTCGGGCTCGGACAAATATTGGCCGTTTGCAAAGAATCCACAAAAAAAAAAAAAGTATATATATATATATATATATATATATATATATATATATATAAGTTTAAATTATAATAAAATACGAACAATAAATTAAGAAAACGAAAAACACCAAATCGCGACGCAAACAACATCTTTATATATTTGAAACAAGCTACGATTTTGCCATACTTGTCCTGCAATACCGTTGCAAAATTCTGTTGTTTACGGCTAGATGCTCATGCATATGTATGTATATATGTATAAATGTATCTATGTATATATCTACTTGAGCATTCAATTGTGTTAACATCATTGCATGCAATTGGGCTTTTAGTCTCGTTTTGCAAACACCTTCCTTTTTTTTTTTTTTTTTTTTGTGTGTGTGTTTTTTGTTTGTTTTTTATTTATTATTATTATACCCTGAACCCATTGAAAATGGGAATTCAGGGTATAATGGTTTTGTGAAATGTATGTAACAGGCAGAAGGAGGCGTGGCAGACCCCATAAAGTATATATATTCTTGATCAGCATAAAAAAATAAATTGATTGAGCCCTGTCCGTCTGTCCGTCCGTCCGTCCGTCCGTATGAACGTCGAGATTTCGGAAACTACAAAAGCTAGAGAGCTGAAATTTCACATGAACACTCGTATGTTAGCTACGCAATACGAGTTTATTTTGTTTTTTTGATAACTCATCCCATTTCCAAATTATCGATAAAAAATTGAAAATTCGTTTACATTTTTTAGGTTTTTTGGGTATAACTTCTACACCGTTTTAGCTAGAGACGATTAGCTACGCAATACGAGTTTATTTTGTTTTTTCGATAACTCGTCCCGTTTCCAAATTATCGATACAAAATCGAAAATTCGTTTCCGTTTTTTAGGTTTTTTGGGTATAACTTCTACACCGTTTTAGCTAGAGACTTCAACTTTATAAATTTAGATAGATATTATGGATACGCAGATTTTGTAGTTTTTGGATGCCACTCCCCTTCCCCCCAAATTGGAAAAAACGCATTTCAAATACTAGAGACTTGCAATTTGGCACATAGATAGATTTATATACTCTTAATCTACTCTAAAAATTTCATGAAGATCGTCCATCTAGAAATGGAGTTATAAGCGTCCAAAGTTCAGCCCAACTCACCCCCAAGCCACGGCAGCAACTGCGCAGTTAGCAGAGCGCGCGCTTATATGTGCGTAAAGAAGAAGAGTATCACTTTTTTGCAGGGTTCAGGGGATTTCGTAGTCGAGCAGTCTCGACTAGAGCCTTCTTACTTGTTTTAATTTTTTTTAGTGTGTTTAAAAAACTCACATAGTAACTTACATACCTACATAACTATATATTCGTGCATTCATTATGGATAACTAATTATTATTTTTATTCGTTTATGAAATACTTGCCTGTGATGTGAAATCATCAGACATGAAAATTGCAATTGTCTATCTCTCTTCTTTTTTTTTTTTTTTGTTTGCTTGAAATACATTATATAATGAATGCATACTTTGTGTTGAGCATCATTCATACAACTATGCTCCACTATACATGTGCATATATTTATGTATGTATGGCAGTAAATCATTCAAGTTAATCGATTCAAGAGTGCATAGATTTATTCTCAATCCAGTCATAGTTTTCCTCCGGATTCCATTCAAATACAAATAGATTCCTGTGTATTAGTGTGCGTTTGAGAGAGTGTTAGCTAGTTGAGTGATCTGCTCTCAAAGTATACATACTCGAATGGCTTGCTCACTCTTATGCTTAGGGCCTGTATTCAGTTAATTATCTCAGTTGCCAGCGCATTGCTTCACTCAAACTTGACTTGATGATCTTTGGAAGTTTGATTCGATAATGCAAATACTTTTTGTTTTTTTGCTCATCTTTTAAATAAATTATGGGGCAAATTAATATTTAAATATTTTATTTATTGCATTATATATGTTATATAATATATGTAATAATTGAATATGAATAATATTTCAATAACTATTTCAAAAATATTTTTTTTATTGTCTAATTTAAAAAGTTTTGTATTCAATTTTATATTCGCAAGTCAATATTTACATATTTGATTTATTACTATATAATATATATATATATATAATATATATAGTATATATGTACGTAGAAAATGCATAAAAATCATATTAATATTATTATATATTATTAAGTTCAAAATTTAATAAAATGATGACAAATAAATACTGAATATAAGTTTATAATACATCAAATATAATTCATAAAATATCTTCTTTTGTTACAATTTTTGCCAATCAGTTCTTAAAAGTATTTTTATACCCTGAACCCATTGAAAATGGGAATTCAGGGTATAATGGTTTTGTGAAAATGTATGTAACAGGCAGAAGGAGACGTCGCAGACCCCATAAAGTATATATATTCCTGATCAGCATAAAAAAAACAAGTTGATATAGCTCTGTCCGTCTGTCCGTCCGTCCGTCCGTCCGTCCGTATGAACGTCGAGATTTCGGAAACTACAAAAGCTAGAGAGCTGAAATGTCACATGAACACTCGTATGTTAGTTACGCAGTACGAGTTTATTTTGTTTTTTCGATAACTCATCCCGTTTCCAAATTATCGATAAAAAATCGAAAATTTGTTTACATTTTTTTGTTTTTTTAGGCATAACTTCCACACCAGTTTAGCTAAACACTTCAATTTGTATATTTAGATGCATATTATGAATACGCAGATTGTCTAATTTTCAGATTTTGGATGCCACGCCCCCTTCGCCCCAAATTTGAAAAAAAAAATTTCAAATACTAGAGACTTGCAATTTAGCACATAGATACATTTGGATACTCTTAATCAACTCTGAAAATTTCATAAAGATCGTCCATCTAGAAATGGAGTTATAAGCAGTTACCAGAGCGCGCGCTCATAAGTGCGTAAAGAAGAAGAGTATCACTTTTTTTGCAGGGTTCGAGCCGTCTCGACTAGAGCCTTCTTACTTGTTTAAATGACTTTGCCAACAAAATCTATGGTGTTCAAATTTAATGTTCAGTTAGCTTTAACAGAATCCTAACATAATACCTCTGAAGGAAACATAGTATTCAAGTTCACTCACACCCATGTATGTACTCATGTATTTATGCATGCACATATGTGTATATGTATGTACACAAGTGTACGTAATCAAGTTCAGGGCGTCGTGTTGCGTGGGTTCGCGGATTGGCAAAGCTGCTGCCTGAGATCTGACTCGAAGTTGTTTCTCTCTTCTATCTCTGCGCTGGGCTGGAAGCAATTGCTGTACAACTAGTGTAGTGTAGAGTTCAAGGGGACATCGTGTATACACATGAATATGTTATATATAGTCTATTAATTAGCATTGCAGTGCAGCAGCAGTAGCAGTAGCAGGCGTACTTGAGACAACCATATTCGCATTCACTAGCTACTCCCGACATATTTTCAGCAGGTCTGGTGGCAGCTACTTTGTCTCCCGCGTCACGTAGTCATTAAGTCAAGTCAGTGCCCAGTGCCAGTGCCAGAGACAAAGACAGAGCCAGAGCCACAGCCGTATATTGTGGGCTTGCTACGGCAAGTCAAATACCAGTTTTACTCGAAATTGCCGTCATCTGAGCTTATTGTTGTGCAAAGTCTTTCAATAAGTGCGACGACATACCATGAATGTACATATATACAGTACATGTACATGTATACGTTCGCATGTATGCATCCATGTACATACATATATATGAATGCATGTGTATAGGTATGTTTGAGCGAGTACCATTGCACTACTTACACTTATAAATGAATAAGCCTGAATAAGCCTCAGTATACATGCAACATATATGATCAGATAGGTGTATGCACATTCTTTACAGATCTGTATGTGTGTGGCCATAATTGTATCTATTGTTTTCGAATAATATTATTGTTATGTATTTTTCGCACATTTCATGTTTTATAAATTTCTTAAAATCTCTGATTGATTGAGAGTTAAATATATATATATATATACATATATCAATACCAGTTCTTTTAACCTTCAAAATATATAAAATTAACAACATGACTAACACGGATCTGCAAGAGGCAACTAATGCAAATATAACTGAAAAAGCTTGTTTTAATGTTACTATATACATATATATATATATATATATATATATATACTATATATATATATATATATATAGTATATATATATATATATATATAGTATATAAATATAATATATATATTGAAACAAGCTTTTTTATATGTACATATAAAGAAAGAGAGAAAGAGAAAACGAATTCTTGCGCTTATCGAAACTCTAGTTTATCTGACCAAAAGCACTTGAATTAATTAGATTTTACCGTCAAAATATTTTCAGAGCCAAGTTAGAGCTCGAGCACCCAGACAGCAAAAAAAAAAAAAAAAAAAAAAAAAAAAAAAAAATATTTAAACAAATAATAAAAAAAATATCTTGCTCTAACAAGCATTTGCAGCTGTACCTGTGTGTGTGGGATGTGTGTGTGTGTGTCTGTTTAAAACTTGTTTGGCCAACAAATGCTAAAGCCAAGTAGAATTTGAGCCACAAAATGCCAACATTTTGCTCGACGTTGTGTGTTTTCTCGAGTTGCGAGTTGCAGCTGCGTCGACTGCTGGCTCAAGGCGATTGTCTGACAAATATGGCGAAATTGTCGTAGGAGTTTTTTATTTATATGTCTTTTGTGGATAAGACATATTGATGTAAGAGCTATATATATATATATATATATATATATATATATATATATATATACATCTGGCTTATGCAATACAACCATGCATAGCTTACATGCCAGCTCACTTGAAACGACTTGGCCATTAAAAGCGAATACGATCAATGCCTTTTTCGACAATACCACTTTCTAGAGGACTTGACACGAGTCTCGGGTTTATCGTCAACACAATCTGTGTGAAAGACAAACCCCTTTAAGTGTGTGTGTGTGTGTTTTTTTTCTGGGCTGTTTGCCACTTCTAGTACAATCTCTATTTTGTATCTAGCAGCTGAAGAAAGCGGCTGAGAGCAACAAAGTTCTGTTTAACGAAACAGGTGAAAAATAAGTTATTCTTCGTATTTTTTATTGTTAAAGACTGGTTAAGAGAAACTATGCGCAAAGATCTCAACATGTGTCTAGGTTTTTTTTTTCAAATTGGTTTTGTTTAGTTTTTGAATACGTTTCGGCGTATTTAGGCCGAAGGTCGTTGTCAGAGGGTCATTGTCAATTGCTCGCTAACAGTTCGAATATCTGCAATGGGATCGATTCGTAACAAAAGCGTTGCAAATCTCAAATGTTTCACATCCATTTATTATCCAACGATTTTCCGTGGGCTACAGCCACCATCACAATTAACTAGATCCAAGCCCAAGTTGAGCCCAACTCGTGTAACCCCAATTTGGCAAACTTGACCATAATTGATCGTAATGCCAGCCTGAGTGCAGCTGCAACGATCTGCGGCAAGAGATAACGAACAATTTTGTGTCCGTGTGCAGCTGCAGCTGCATCCAGGCTTACTCAAAAATTCAGCACGATCGCCACCTGGGGCCGTAACTGGGCCTATGTCTAGTATTATGTGGGCTTTATTGTGTGCACACGCTTCCATTTCGGCTGTTTATTGTGCTAATTTCAAGTATTTTCTTGACTTCCTCTCTCTCTCTCTCTCTCTCTTTCTCTCTCTCTCTCTCTCTCTCTCTCTCTCCTCTCTCTCTCTGTCTCTGTCTCTCGCACCGCCACACGCCATCGTCACACAGATTCGTCCTAGCAAAATGAAGTCCGACCCATGGCCGCTGCGGTCCAGCAGCTTGCTCACCTATGCTGCCATCCTCCTGCTGCTGTTCGGCGGCAAAGTTCTGGCCCAATCCAATTACGTGCAACATGGCGATAGCGGCAACTACTCCACAAACGGACTGCCCGAGGAAGCGACCCTGGATGGCAAGGTAAGTGCCGCATTGTGCAGACGTTTACAAGCAAATAAATTTGCAAATTTGCGAGGACTGCACCAAGAGCTTATACTACTTTGATGATGGTCATCAGGATCATGTACATATATCATCATTAAAAGAGAAAATGATATTATTTTTCTAAACTAAATGGAATTTAGAGCAAACCAACTTCTAAATATATTATTTTGTGAATACAATAATTTTGTATATGATTTTTTTAATTGATATTTTTCAAAATTTTATGTTTAACAATTTAATATACCGTTAAATATTATATTTAATAAAATTAAAATACATATCTTTACATTTATTAGTATCTATACACATTTATACATAAATCTCTGCATATACATACACAAATATGCATTTTTGTTCACGTTCTTAAGACATGCAAATACATTAGATTTTCTGCTATATATATGTTGCGAAAGTTTATAGGAAGATCAGCCACAGCCTCTGCATAATTCGCGCTTGCATCTAGCGCATCCATGTGTCTTTATGAGAAGACGATTGACTCTAATTTATGGAGAACAACTCAATAAAATAGTTGTGTCAGGTTTGATAAGGAAAGTTTCACTGCTTCGAAATAGGGCCAACTCCAACCGAAGCAATGAGAAAGAAGACTGTAATTACATTTTTTTTGCAACAATAACTTCACTGCTTAGGTTCAGACATTTGAATGCCTTTGAACTTGTATTGTGGTTGTATTGAGGACAAATTCATTTCCATACTCAATGGAAGCAACTGTCATGTGACGCAAGCCCACACTAGTAGCTTATATAATATGATATTCCATGGAACCCCGTTGAATTGTCTTTGACTGAGTAGCTCCCACGCAATCTGTTTATGTATACATATGCAGCTAATAGGAAGGCAAGTTATTGTATTATTAAACCAATTTTATGCCTGCTCAAGTAGGAAAGCGAGTTTATTAGTATTGCACAAAATGTGAAGAAAATAAATATTTTCTTACCTTACACAGTTATTCAATTTGTAAGTAAAGGCCCATTCTGCCAAGACTTGATATTTATACCCTGAACCCATTGAAAATGGGAAATCAGGGTATAATGGTTTTGGTAAATGTATGTAACAGGCAGAAGGAGGCGTGGCAGACCCCAAAAAGTATATATATTCTTGATCAAGGTGACAAGAAAAGTCGATGTAGTCCGTCTATCCGTTTGTCTCTCGGAATATACTATATATACTACACTGTTATGCAGCTCCACCATTTGCACAGCTTTAGGTCCATAAATCATATAGTTAGAATCTATATATTTCATACTTTAACTATTAGAATCTTCGAGCTCAACAGATATAATCTATAGCAATTAGGTACTGATGGAATTGTAAATTATATAATATATCGATTTCTGGTCAAACTCATTTGTTTTTTAACTCTATTTTTCAGGTAACCAAACTGGACGACATTAGCCCTTTGATTTTTTTGAATCGCACCAAAGCCGCGTTGAACTGCGCAGCCGGCTCAATGCAAGTAAGTGTTTTCTGAAAAATATATAGCTAAGTCGGAATAAATCTATCAAGTCTTTGTTCACTACAGGTTGATCTAAAATTCAATGATCCCTTCCATGGCATCATTCAGGCTGACTACGATCGCAGCAGCGCTTGCCGCGTTAGTGGAAAAGGCGCTCTTAGCTATCGCCTGGAGCTACCTCTCAAGGGCTGTGGAACAATACAGGTATAGACAAAATTAGCTGAGAGTTTGACCGCAGATCAATGTCATGTCTTTTGTCTGTCTTCTATAGAATCCCACACGTGTGTTCACCAACAACATAATTGTGCGCTTCCATGCCAATTTGGAGATGGACGGCGATGAGATCATCACAATAGTTTGTCGCTATCCGCCGCCGGTGCCTTCACTGCCACCCGCACTGCCAGCGCCTATGTAAGTGGATCCGTTTATATCCGTTTATATTTTGAGGAATTTGTTATTCTCATTGCTCTTTGCAGTTTAAATCCTATTGCCACGGGCTCTGTACTTCAGCCCCCATTGAAGGGCATTCAGATCTTAATGATCATTTGCGCCATCATGTTCCTGACCTTGTTGCTGTTGGGTCTGGCCGTGTCCTACTATTGTTTGCGTAGCCGTCCCATACCGGTTGTGCGACGTCTGCCCATGAGCATGGGCAGCGGATCAGAGATCACCAAGCTGAGCGGCAGTAGCGCAGGAAATATCAGTGCATTCGAGGGCGTGAAGATACCTCGTGCTCATGCGGCACTTCAGGCCGTGTATAGCTCGTCGGGCAGCGAAGGCGCCTTGATACCTTCGGACTATCCTAGTGAATCACATTCGGAAATCGAGGAGATTGATACGCGGTCACTGCCGTTTAGTTCTGCGGGCAGCTTCGAGAATCGAGCATTTGTGCAGGAGACGTCCAGTATTTACAGTGACCACTATGCTCCAGCTCAGGAAATACCTGCGGCCACCGCTGTGATGTCCACGGTGATGCGACAAACTGCTTTGGTGCAGGGGCCGTTGGCTGGCTCTCCCAAATTTGATGTTCAGGTGAGGGTAAAGAAGTCGCCACCGCCCATCCCATCACCCGTCACTTCCGATACGGAAAGCATGGCAACGCTCAGGGGAGATCGCAACAATTTGTCAACCATCATGGAAGGCTACGAAGATCGGGAGAGTGTGATGACCATGGACTCATTGCCGCCGCAGGTAGAGACGATGCAGTCACATTTTACATACGTGCCTGAGCTACATCCGGCACCGCATATGCCACAGCCACAACCGGCCCCGTTGGTAACCGAGCCCAAGTTCTCCGTGTATACGCGCACCCACCATGAGGTTGTCGATGGACGTCCAGAAACCTGGTCTGACTACACCGACGGACCGGAACCAAGCGAGATTACCGATGTGTCTTCCGAGCCACCCGAGCAGTTGCTCGCCCACGATACTAGCCGGGCAGTGGACTCGATGCACTACTACGAGGATGAGTATGTGCCAGCGGAGCCAGCGGTGCTTACGCCGCAGCCACTGCCTGTAACTTCCCATACTGTGGATGACATCTATTTGCGTACAGTTACTGAGAAGAAGACTATCGAGGATATTGAAAGCCACAAGCGATGCGTTGCCGAGTACAAGAGTAAGCCGAAGGCCCCACTACCGCCACCACCGCCGCCGGTGGTTGATCCCACGTTCGATGTGAAGGTGCGTAAATATCCAAGCGAACGCGAGCAGCAACAATGGGAAAATTTCTCGGATATCTCGAGCGCCTCCGGGCTAACACTTACCCCGAAGATGTCTCGCACAGAGCTAAGCTTACCACCAGCTGAACCGCCGGCACAGATTCACGACAACAAACTGAAATTGACTAGTCCCGAGCTAGTTGGCAACATGAAACCTATTGAGGTACCGCCACAGGACAAGGACGTGCCCAACTGGGACGTGCTTATACGTATTCTCGAGGAGCCAGAACTATCTGAGATTGGCGATGATACCAGTTCTATCCATAATATCAGCTACGATGACAGAGCCAAGTGGAAGGAAATCATTACAACTCAATCGTCGTTGCGTACAATGCTGACCGAGGCGGTGGTGCGGGAGGACTTTGAGCGCATTCGCCAAGACACACGCTATGAGCGCGTGTTCGAGCCGCAGACCTGGGACGTCATTATACGAATCCTAGCACCACCCAGCGATGACGAAACCGACGTCGAAATGCGCGCACCCAAACGCGGCAAGAAGGCGCCTCCGCAGCCGTGGGATACCCGGTCCAGGCGCAGCTCACTGCCAACGCTGTACGAGTACGACAGCGATGGTGGCTCCAGCGTGCGGACCATACGCAATGATCCAGCAATGCCATTGCACGGCGGTCCTTTGGCTGGACCTGGCCCATTCAATACGCAGCGGTCGCGCAGAAGTTCACGCACATCATACCAGACAGATCACAACGACTTTCGGTCCATGTCCGAGGTGACTGTCGACTTCGGCAGGCCACAGCCGGATAATCTGGACAATGTGAGCGATGCCAGCTCGTATTACCATATGCAGTACTACGATGATGAGGATAGACGCTCCTTCCATCGCTCAATTAGCCATCCATCGCTGGCTCGCTCTGCCAGTGAATTCACTGAGCACTGGACAGCACCCGACGACGTAGAGGTTTCCTCCCCCGAGGGCACGCCCCGCGCCTACAGAGCACGTCAAGTGAGTTTAAACTATTTCTTTTAATTTGCATTACTGAAACCTTTTCATTTGACGTTTGTAGCCAGTGGCGCCAGCGCAGCGCGTAACGGGCCAGCCCGAGGAGCGCATTGTCCCCCAGACGCAAAGGGAATATGTCGAGACTCATCGCAGTATCTTCCAATCAGAAAAACAATTGCTAGCGCCAAGTCGCAAATGGTAGATGCTTAGCTTCCCTTTTTTTGCTAATCAAGTCAATTTTACCTTTTTAATATAGATATATACCCTTTCTTTTTGTAAAGAACCAAACTCACAAGCGGCAAAATATGTAACGAGAAGGGGTATCAGAGTAGTAGTTAGTTTTGCTTATAATCAATTTGAATCTTGGATTAGTCGAATGGAACAACTTTTCCGGTTAATAACTAGCTTAATCATCGAATAGCAGCAATGCAGCAGCACGAATCCACACCTATATATATATATATATATATATATATATATATATATATATATATATATATATATATATATATATATATATATATAGATACGCATATATATATAGATTACTAATAAAAGTGCCAATAACAATTGCCTGACAAAAGGTTCACAACTTGTTTTGCAACGTTAAAATTTTTTTTTTTTTTTTTTACCAACTATAAACCCCATGCTGCTTATAGCAATACTAAATATTCTCTACATATCTTCAGCTTGTTTTAGGCATCATGCTGCCTTTAAGTAAACAAATATATATACTGCTGCAAACAAGAGAACTGAGGACATATAGATGACAATAATTCAGTTGTGTTGTAGATAGCTTACAGATTTTAAAAAGTATTATTAAAAATAGCAAAAAATACAAATACTAAATAGAATTTGTTATTCGGGTGAAGGAATATTAATATTATTATTATTACTTGAACATAAATTTGCAACAACAATATATACTTTTGGGGACTTCAGATAATTATAGTAATATATATACAGAGTGGTCAAAAGTATTTACACAACACAATATTTTTAGCTTCTGCAACTTTGAAAGCATTTTTTCGTTGTTTCTGCTACTTAAACGCACAAGTAACGGGTTTTTCGTATTCTATGATATATGCTGAAGCAAACAAAAAAAGAATTAACAAAAATAACTGAAAAATGCCAAAAATAGAGGCATTTGAACTGATGCCTATGCGTCTGCAAAAGTATTTATACACATTTTTGATGCGTCAAAAGTATTTACACAAGGGAAATAACCGATTTTTCGGTGACTTGGTTTGACTTTTGAGACTTTTTTTTAATTTGTAATATTAATAACTAATATTCCGTGATTCCACCTTTGCTTTCAAAGTTGCAGAAGCTAACAAGTAAGAAAACTCTAGTCGAGAGTGCTCGACTAGATAATACCCTGAACCCAATTTTAATAAAATAAAATAATAATCTGTACTGTGGTTTGATTTTTTGTAATTATCTTGAAAATGCATCAATTTTAGTGCTGAAAATGGCAAAAAACTTCTTTATTTTGACAAATAGTTAAATATATTGCTCTTGATTAGTATTAAAATTAATCCGTTTTCAAGATATTTACAAAAAACCAGTGTCGAACGTGACAAAAAGTTGACTTTTCTGGAGAATTACCCATATGGATAAATCAGAAAGTATATACATATAAGAATGTATGTACATATGTACATGTATATATACATTGCATTGCCAAAAAAAATATTAATAGATGGCGCTTATATTAGTTGAAATTCGAAAAATGTTATATTATTAAATATCATTAAAAATAGACCCAACAAATAGGCCTTCCTCGATTAACAGGCATTACCTTAATTAACACAGACACTTCATAATTGTAAAATAAATATATCAATGCCACTCGAAGCTGTAATAGCCATAGTAAATAAGTTCACTGCTAAAGCGCCATCTAGCAAGTTTAAATTTTTAGACCATGCTACACTAGTTTTGAATGTACATGTGGGCATACATATAGGAAAACCGCAGATGTCACGTGCTTTTGTTATTTGGGCAGACTTTTTTTTTTGTTCATTATTTTCTGTTGACTTAACGGAATAAAATATAATTGAAACAAAAACACTTTCAGAAATGATGCTATTAAATATTTGAATTTAAAAAAAACGCACTTATTTACAATTAGTTAAACTACTAACTGACTTTCAAAGGTATCAAATACAAAAGAATAAATAATAAGAAAGAAAGAAATAATAAAAAAACAAGTAAGAAAACTCTAGTCGAGAGTGCCCGACTAGATAATACCCTGAACCCAAATTTAATAAAATAAAATAATAATCTGTACTGTGGTTTGGTTTTTTGTAAATATCTTGAAATGCATCAATTTTAGTGCTGAAAATGGCAAAAAAAAAAACTTCTTTATTATGACAAATAGTTAAATTTATTGCTCTTGATTAGTACTAAAATTAATCCGTTTTCAAGATAATTACAAAAAACCAGTGTCGAACATGACAAAAAGTTGACTTTTCTGGAGAATTACCCATATGGATAAATCAGAAAGTATATGTAGATAAGAATGTATGCGTGTAACGTTCAAAATGTACATATGTACATCTATATATACATATGTGTGTATGCATTGCCAAAAAAAAAAAAAATAATAGATGGCGCTTATATTAGTTGAAATTCGAAAAATTATTATTAAATATCATTAAAAATAGACCCAACAAATAGACGTTCCTCGATTAACAGGCATCACCTTAATTAACACAGACACTTCATAATTGTAAAAGAAATATATCAATGCCACTCGAAGCTGTAATAGCCATAGTAAAAAAGTTCACTGCTAAAGCGCCATCTAGCAATTCTTAGACCATGCTAGGCTACTTTTGAATGTATGTACATGTGTGCATATGTACATATGGAAAACTCTTACCGCAGATGTCACGTGCTTTTGATATTTGGGCAAACTTTCTGTTCATTATTTTCTATTGACTTAACGGAATAAATATATAATTGAAACAAAAACACTTTCAGAAATGATGGTATTAAATATTTGAAATTAAAAAAAAAACGCACTTATTCAGGATTAGTTAAATTACCAACTGACTTTCAAAGGTATCAAATACAAAAGAATAAATAATAAGAAAGAAAGAAATAATAAAAAAAAAAAAATTAAAAATAAGAAATTATGAAAGGCTTAGGCGAGACTAGAACCTGCAACACCCCAACATTTGTTGCATCTGCCGAGCCATCTACACCACGGCTCACTTGAACGACAGAGTAGCGAAAACGAATAAAATTCGCCATATACGAAAGAAAGCAGTGGCTGAAAATACAAATACAATTCAAAGACAATTCTAACGCAATTCAAAAACAATTGTGATTCTTAGAATATACACGCATAGCTACATAGAAAACGGCCCAAGATTTTTTGTGTGTATATATGCAGACGCATACGAAAATTGATTTGCATTGCTCAACGTTGCTTGCATTTCCATTGTTATTTTAATTGTTTAATTTTAATTTTTAAAATATATAATGGAATGTAATGAGAGTTTCAGCATATGATCTACATATTCTATTTGACATTTTAGTTTTTTTTTTAGAAATCATAACTCTTTTACAATTAGCTTTACATGCACAAATACATATGTATGTATGTACGATTGCAGCCACACGCTGATCTACGCTTACACACATAAACATACATACATACATATGTGCGCCCGCAATGCGTCTTGCTGTGTCGCTGCCTTGCTTGCTGCGCCACATGGGTTTTAATGAGAAAACTTTATAGCCTAATAATTCTGTTTCTAGATGGACAATCGTATTGATATGTTCAGATTAAGATTATGATATTCATATCTATATGCCAAACCAAACTGTATGTCTCTAGTATTTGAAATGCATTTTTTACACATTTGGGGGTGTGGGGGCGAATTGGGGACCGGAATCCAAAATCTGACAAAAATTGAAATTGTATTAAATTGGTATCAATATATATGCAGAAGACTTGGAGACTGTAACTCTAAAGATGAATTAGCTAGAATTTTATAACTGGTTCCCGATAATTTCAGTTATCGATAACTTTGCAAATATACAAGTTATCGAATTTCTGAAACAAACTCGTACTGCGCGTGCAATATACGGACCTACCACATAAAGAATGAACTCTCTAGCTTTTGTATCTTCGGAAATCGACGCGTTCAAACATACGGACAGACGGACAGACGGACAGACGGACGGACGGACGGACAGACAGACGGACATGGCTATATCAACTTTTCTCGTCACCCTGATCAAGAATGTATATACTTTATGGGGTCTGCCACGCCTCCTTCTGCCTGTTACATAATTTTAACAAAACCATTATACCCTGATTTCCCATTTTCAATGGGTTCAGGGTATAAAAATATTGTATTGTGTAAATACTTTTGCAGAAATAGTTAGATACAGTATGTATGTACATATATACGTATATATAAATTTTTTTTTAAATAAATTTTATAAGTCAATCAGTCCAAGATTAACATATTATGATTTCAATAACGAACAGGACATAATAATTTTCTCTTCGGTAGAATCGAAGGTCCATAATGGAATGTAGAAGAACACATTGAATGTACCTAATTTTCCGGCCTCATCACTTAATGAATGAAATAATTTCAATATCACTCTATTAGTGGCAAATTATATAAGAAAAAAAATAGGGTTATTCATACATACATAGTTAGGATCAGATGTCAGATAGATCTATAAAATAACAATATAGAATTAGGCCGTCTATGTGAATATTTATATACATATGTAGAGTGACCTTTCTAATGCAAGGGTAAACTAATACGAACAAAAATAATTAATTTTGAAAGTAGTATCTTCGTTATCTTCCCACAAAATGAAATCATTATTTATTTAATCAAACAAAATGCTGCTTGTTCAACGTACATACATAGATTACTATTTATCCTAACAGAAATGTCTGTAATCAAAGTAAGACAATAAAATAAAATAAATAAAAAATAAATTTAAAAAACCTACTAACAAATTTAATATTTGTTTTTATTAAAGCCGAGTCTCGGAGTCAACTTGTAAGTAGTTCAAATACCAAATAGCAACAAGCTCAAATCTTGAAAATTAGATTTAGTGTTCAATGCATTCAGTTATAGTTATATCGACGCTCAAGGAACAGTCGTTATACTCGGGAGACCTAGAATCAGAATTTTCTTCAGAATAACAGCACGAACGTTACAAGCGGAGTCGTTATAGCTGCATATATCGCTCATAAGGACTACGAGCTGGGTCGATCTACACATACATACATATGTACATATCAAGACCGTATTTCCGTTCGTTTTAATGCCCGCAATCAAATTCATTCATTCATTCAGCGCTCTTAAAAATGCTTTGCCCTGGAAGATCTTAGCGCGTGATTCAGTAAGTACGTCTATGTGTATTCATTTGCTCTGATGTTCCCGTCAATCAGAAAAAAGTTTGCAACGTTGAGAACAGTTAAGTGATGGGAAGGCGATCTGTGCAAAGAGCGCATGTAGCGAGTGCACTGTCAAGGAGCCGGAGACGTTAATAGACAACCTCCACGATGAAGGAACGCAGCTGCCAGTGATCGTTGCAATAGGAGAACAAAATATCACACCACATTCTGATAAAGGAGATAAATCCGCTAAGAAGGAATTGATAATGATAGTCCGCAGAATATACGGCTGTCTTAATTGCACAAGTTAAAAACCAAGACTCCCCAAGTCGTAGGAGGTAAGATGTAGGCAACAGAGGCCAACGTTTCAGCGGTACCGTTTGGAGTCGACGAAGAGAATAGAAGGCATTCCCCATGGCCGATGGGACGGAGGGTCGATAACAGGGCTGGAAGACCAGTTACAGCCACCCCAATGGCAGTAGATAAGCGATCAGCGCAGGGACAGTAAAATTAATAAACAAGTAAGAAAGCTCTAGTCGAAGAATCATATTCCAAGAAATATTCGATTCGTTCTGCAAACGTAACAAAGTATACATGCAAAAAAACCCACGCACACACGCTGATCTACGTTTGTACGCCTGCATGTGTGTAAGCAGTGCAGGCGTCTTGTTGTCTCTTGCTGCGTGGGTTTCGCTGCCATAACTTCATTGATTAATAATTCAGTTTCCAGACGGACAATCGTAATCCAATCTTCAGATAATGATCATGACATTCATATCTATATGCCAAACCTCATTGCATGTCTCTAGTATTTGAAATAAATTTTTTACACATTTGGAGGTGTGGGGGGAATCGGCAACCGGAATTCAAAATCATAATCATAATCTGAAGATATCAATACGATTGTCCATCTAGAAACAGAATTATTAATCATCAAAGTTTTCTTTTTCTCAGCAGCAAAGCAGCGAGACAGCAAGACGCTTGCAATGCTTACACACATGCATACACACATACATGCCTAGATCAGCGTCTATGTGTGCGCGTGGTTTTCCATGTACAGTTTCTTATGCGTGCAGAAACGAATCGAATAATTCTTGGAATATTATTCGTTCGAAGAAGGGCTCAGGGGATTTTGTAGTCGAGCAGTCTCGACTACAGCTTTCTTACTTGTTAATAAACATGTAATTGGATTACGGCTCGAATGAATTGCAAAAATTTGTTTAACTTGATCATTTCTATAAGCACTAACCATACAACACATAGACTGGACAACTAGAACAAACTTTTTTCACGCACAAAAATATGAGCGAAGTGCCGCACAACTTCGTATTTGTTCGGTTTCGGCACTTCGCGCTCGGGCAGTCAAAATTTGAAACGACGAATTCAGTGCGCTGTAAGCGCTCAACCGGCATGGTCGCATTTTCATATGAGCACATTCTGTGTGCTATTATTCTTTACTCTCCCTCTCTCTTTTTTCTCTCTCTATCTCACTCTATGCGAGCACAAGCCAGTTGCCCACAAAAATTGAAATTTGTTCGCGAGTGGCAATTCGCGACGATCCCGTCTGCCATTCTTAGTAAGAGTATGCCGAACTCTTAAACGGCTTTGCCATGCCCATGCAAAATTTTTGTGTTTTCGTAAAGATTTTTGGGAAGGGTATGAAAGCGCTGATGTGCATAAGCATTACTTTTTCGCGATGAGCATGCACACACAAATTTACTGTGTCTTGCTACATGTATGAGCAGTTATGTGACTGTGTGCGAAACTTTTGCTGCCTGTAGCAATTTGCAGGGCCCAACATTTGCAGTTTGTTATTCTTGTGGACCTCGGCCTTAGAATTGTGGGAACGGTCTTAGATTTGTTCGGCCTTGTAGACTGCCAAATCTACTTCCCCTATGCATATGGCATGTATGTTTATATGGATACATATGCATTTCTTTTTATACATGTTTAATAAATAAAAATTACTATAACTAATTTAGTAACATAGCCCACAAAACATTTTTGAACGGGTTATAAACGATTTAAGTGGATACGGAAATTAATATGTATTGACAATGTAAGAATACACTATGTACTTATTATTGCCAAAATGACTGCTACAAGTCGTAGAGGCTCATTTGACAGTCACTCTACAATTCAAACCATACAAAATAGACAAACTACTGAATAGCACAGGTAGCAAGAGAACAAACTGCAAATGTTGGGCCCTGCAAATTGCTACAGACAGCAAAAGTTTCGCACACAGTCACATAACTGCTCATACATGTAGCAAGACACAGTAAATTTGTGTGTGCATGCTCATCGCGAAAAAGTAATGCTTATGCACATCAGCGCTTTCATACCCTTCCCAAAAATCTTTACGAAAACACAAAAATTTTGCATGGGCATGGCAAAGCCGTTTAAGAGTTCGGCATACTCTTACTAAGAATGGCAGACGGGATCGTCGCGAATCGCCACTCGCGAACAAATTTCAATTTTTGTGGGCTGCTGGCTTGTGCTCGCATAGAGTGAGAGAGGGAGAGAAAAAAGAGAGATGGAGAGTAAAGAAAAATAGCACACAGAATGTACTCATACGAAACCGCGACCATGCCGGTTGAGCGCTTGCACCGCAATGAATTCGTCGTTTCATATTTTGACTGCCCAGCCCTGAATTGCCCAAACCGAACAAATACGAAGTTGAGCGGTCGCTTGGCTCATATTCTGGTCCGTGGAAAAAGTTTGTTCTAGTCAGTGATGCCAATTTTTATTTTGAAAAAAAGGCAAAACTGTCCGTAAAATACGGAAAAAAAGGCAGAAAATCTAAAGAAAAAGGACAGAAACAGGACAAAAACATTTTTTTTTCTAAATTTGTATTTTTTTCTTTTTTATTATAACAATTTCAAGCACTCTTCTGGCAACTTATAGCTAATACAACACAAGTTGTGCCTGGCGACAAGTTTGGGGACATTCCGTAGGCTTAAATCATATTTTATTTTTTTTTTTGGACAAAACACGATGCGTTTTGCATATGTGCTCGAATTTGGTCAATTTTGCAATTTATACTGCATTTGCAGTATTTCCAGTACGCCTTATTATTGTCGTTCTCATCCCGGGCTATCCACGACTTGAAATCTGGCTGCTGTAGCCAGCAATCCCGAAATTGTTGTTTATACATCTCCTTGGGCATTTTATCACTCTTTTCAAATTAAATTTTAGATAAGAAACGATATCGATAATACATATAAACCTCCTACACTATCAATTTATCACTGTTATACTTATTTTGGCGCTGTTCTCAACCAAATATCGGTACACAATTTAGTATATTTTATGCTAAAGTTGTGTTAAACTGCTCTGCAATGTTATTTAATAAAATTCTGTTGCATCAACAACCGATCAACTGGGACAACAACCAACCAACTGGGAAAATATGAACACGATTCGCATTCACAAAAAAAGGACAGATTTCCGGATAGGGGATGTTTGATATTTTTTCCGGACAAAGCGCTTAAAAACAGGACAGATCTGTCCGGAAAAAGGACAAATTGGCATCACTGGTTCTAGTTGTCTAGTCTATGTGTTGTATGGTTAGTGGTTAGTGATAAAACCTAGGGTTGTTGATAATATATCAAAATATCAATATATCGATATTTTTATAAAAAAAAAAAATATTTATATCGTGATATTTTTTTTTGCCCAAATATCGAATATTTTTGCGATATATTTGATATATCGTTGGTCACACAAATTGTGAGACATTCTGAATCAAAATGGTTAAAACGAATTATTCAGATTTCACAAATGGAACAGCAAAATGCAATTTATGCCCTAAAATAATAAAAACAAGTTGTAACACATCAAATATGGCAATGCATATAAAAAACAACATTATGATGAATTTAGAAGACCAAGGTGATACCTTCGAAAACGACCACAATAGGTCAATATTGAAAGTACACATTGCGGAAGAGGGAACTTGAGATGTAACGCAGCTTGCCACAAACTTCTTGGGAAAGCAATCCGATAATTTTTTGGAATTCTCATAAGGCCATCGAAGATCAATTACGATCAGCCCCTGGTAGCTAGGTGCCTTTGGAGTGACTTGCTTCGCCAATAAAATGAGTTGTTTGCGGCTCACGAAGTCGTATGACGGATTCTCACATATCAGAACGCGTTTTTTTTTTTTTTTAACTCTGAGTACTTAATACTGGTCATTATTATTATTATTATATTAAAATAGTTATTCTTATTATTCTTTTTTTTTTTGTCGGATTGTAAAGTTATTGTAGGAAAAAGTTTTAAAAATATCGAAAATATCAATATATCGATATTTTTAAAGTTGAATATCAAATTAGAGGTGGGCACGGGCCGGGTTTTTATCGGGTACCCGTGGGCACCCGCGGTTACCCGTGGGTATGGGCTGAAAAATCTAATTTCGTGCTGGGTGCGGGCGGTTGCGGGTTAGACTGGTTAATCCGATTTACCCGAATAAATTTAGTTTTTGGACAAAAATCAACAAAAAAAAAAGAAAACTTGACGAACCTGACAAAAATGCAATTGACTTAGAAATTGATAAATATTATCCCACACGCTATAATTCAAACTTGTCAATCTTAAATTATTGGCAGGAGGCAACGAACCTTAAATTGTTGTAAGTGGTGGCCAAAAATATTTTATATATTCCGGTAAGCTCTGCAACAAGCGAGCGAATATTCTCCTCTTCTGAAAAAATTTTAAATGAAAGGTGAACAAGGCTATCAAGCGCAAATCTTGATATGGTCCTTTTCTTATATAAAAACATGCAATATTTCTGTAAATAATATTGTAATTTTTAAGAATAAAATTGTTGTAATTTTTGAGAATTAAATTTTTTGTAATTGTTTCGGGCGGGCGGGTTGGTCGCATATAGGACAATTTTTTTTTGCTTTCGGGTACGGATAAAATTTTGAATTTCTGACCGTGGGCGGATCGGGCCGGGTGCAAAAAAGTCGGCCCGTGCCCACCTCTATATCAAATATCATATTTTTTCAAAACTTAAAATATCATTGATACGATATTTTAAAAATATTCGGCAACCCTACAATTTTTCAATTCAAATAATTGAAAATATATCTTATGACCTAATTTTTATACCCTGAGCCCATTGAAAATGGAAAATCAGGGTATAATGGTTGTGTTAAAAGTATGTAACAGGCAGAAGGAGGCGTGACAGACCCCATAAAGTATATATATTCAGGGTGACGAGAAAAGTTGATATAGCCATGTCCGTCTGTCCGTATGTTTGAACGCGTCGATTTTCGAAGATACAAAAGCTAGAGAGTTTATTCTTTTTGTGTTAGGTTTGTATATTGCACGCGCAGTACGAATTTGTTTCAGAAATTTGATAACTTACATATATCCAAATTTATCGATAAAATACTTTATCGGGAATCAGTTATAAAATTATAGCTCGTTCATCTTTAGAGTTGGAGTCTCCAAGTCTTCTGCATATATATAGATACTAATTTATTACAATTTCGGTTTTTGTCAGATTTTGGTTTCCCACTTCGCCACACCACCCCCAAATGTGTAAAAAATTTATTTCAAATACTAGAGACATACAGTTTGGTTTAGCATATAGATATGAATATCATAATCATAATCTGAAGATATCAATACGATTGTCCATCTAGAAACAGAATTATTAATCATCAAAGTTTTCTCATCAAAACCATGCGACGCAGCATCAAAGCAGCGAGACAGCAAGCCGCCTGCAATGCTTACACCCATACATACATGCGTACAAGCATAGATCAGCGTGTGTGTGTGCTCGTGTTTTTGCATGTATAGTTTCTTACGCGTGGAGAATCGAAACGAGGCATTCTTGGAATATGATTCGTTCGAAGAAGGGCTCAGGGGATTTCGTAGTCAAGCAGTCTCGACTACAGCTTTCTTACTTGTTGATATAAAGTTATAGACATCTCTTGCAAATGCTTCCACTTCTTTTTGGCAATTAATTGCAAGCATAAGATTCGCAATTTCAACACAAATTGTAAAGCGATTGTTAGCGATGCCAATCTTTTTTGCAATTTAGCGCTGCTAGCCCATTGAAAACGGCATTCGTAAACATATTGAAAACGGAATTTAGTGCTGCTAACCCAATATAAATCATTTCTTTTTTATTTAATTCATAATATATTGATATTACCCAAAAATTTGAGTTTTTAGGGTATTTTGCAATATTTTTAAAAAGTACGTAGTTTTAGTCTCTTCACACGTAGGAAAAACTCTTACGTGTGTACTAACTGGCCTAACGTTTTGCTTAATATTGTAAATAATTTAACGGAACTTTGTTTTTTAAGTTTGACCATTAATAGCGGTCAATATAAACAAGATATTGAATTTTTATACCCTGAGCCCATTGAAAATGGGAAAAGCAGGGTATAATGGTTTTGTTAAATGTATGTAAAGGCAGAAGGAGGCGTGGCAGACCCCATAAAGTATATATATTCTTGATCAGGGTGACGAGAAAAGTTGATATAGCCATGTCCATCTGTCCGTTCGTCCATCCATCCGTCCATTATACCCTGATTACCCATTTTCAATGGGTTCAAATATACTTTAGGAATGAAACTTTTTAATTTAAAATTGAAACATCTAAAGAGCTGCATATAGAATTTTGTTATTTCATAAAAATTAGAGCATAGTTTGCAAATTCATTCATATCAACATTAGACCCCTATAGTATATATACATATATGTATATATATAACGTTGTTTATATATAAAGCAATCAAATATATAACACAATCATGTATGTAACGCAACCATATAAACATAAATGCACAAGAAATTCGATCGGGTGGCCACTTATGTGCTCAAAAACTCCTACGTCAGCACTTTGCTGCTATGCGAACCAGTGGTTGCCTTGTGTACAATTGTATGTATCTAAACATATACACATACGACATTCTTTACACATATACATATATCATCCCGTTCTGCTGCTGATCTCAGCGACAGAACGCTATGTTACGCTTATATATTTAGGCTCAGCTCTTTTTTGAAGCTGAATGAAAATCAATTCTTGAGCGACATTCAAACGGAGCTGATGGTCCAGACAAACCTTCGTATAAAAAAAGCTTGAATTGCCAAATTATCTCTAGTTCTTTTCTGAGATCCAACTGCCCATCCTTGTCGGCATCGAGACAAATGTCATCAGTTCGTCTTCTGTTTTTTAATAGAAATGGTAAGAAAATAATTACTCTGGTAACCTTTAATGCATTTCCCATCTTCTAGCCACGCAAGTTCGTAATAGTTTCGTTTCGAGCGTATCAGGATATTGCATTTTTAACAACGGAAGCAATTTTTTTCTTGGATCATAGTTTCACTGTCTTCGTCTCAAAATTGATTCGAGATGATTCGATCAAATCTAAATTGTATCAAAGACAATATTCACAACGAGGGATTCATCAGCAAGGGCAAAAAAAAAAGTGAAGTTTAAAAAATTTTTATGAGAATGTGGTTTAGAGTGTCTGCGCGAATTTCCTTCTGAAATTGTGTAAATCGACAGGAAAATAAAAGAAAAGAACAAAACGGCACTTAGAAAAAACAAGAAAATAATAAACGCCTACATAAGGATGATATAAGATTTTAAAAACTAAATATAAATAACTATATATAAATACAAATAAATAAATAAATAAAAAAAAAAAAGAAAAAAAAGTGAAAGGACAAAAAAAAATAAATTTCGGAAATCTAATTCGAAATATACACATAATTGCAATAGGAAAATGAAAATGATAAATTCATCAGTGAAAACAACTGCTTTATACAAGCCAAGCATTTAATTTTCTTAAATTTTGAAACTATCTGTTTAAAAAAAAGAAGAAAAAATCAATTTATACGCTAAAAGAAACTTTTAAATAAAATATAACAGCCGTTACGTAAACTTTACAGCATTTTTGTGAGAAAGGGATGTGTCTGCGGATCTAATTGAAAAAAATAGCAAAAAAATTCACTTTAAAAAAAATAATAATAGAAAAAAATTAATTAAATTAAAAAATTAAATATTTAATTGAAAAAAAAAAAACGAGTTGCAGAAATCTAATTACAAATATAAATTTCTAATATTTAATATAAAAGGAAGAATATTTCTTCCTTATATATATTTTTGCAATAAAAAATACAAATTATGAAGAGAATTATCAAGAATATTAAATGGAGCTAATGGGCCGGACAAACTTTCGTATAAAAGCAGCTTGACTTGCAAAATTATCTCTCATGCTATATTGAGAACGAACTGCTCAACTTTGTCGGCATCGAAGTCTATATCACCATTCCGCCTTCCGTTTCTTTTTTTTTTTTTTAATGAGAAAGGTAAGAAAATAATTATTACCAGAATAATTATTCTGGTAACATTTAATGTAATTTTAATTTTCTAGCAACGAAAGGTCATAAGAGTTTCGTATCAACCGCATCAGATTATTGAATTTTTAACGAGGGAGGCAATTTTTTTCTTGGACCCTTGTTTGACTTTCTTCAGCGTGTCTCTCTTGGATGAGATGATTCGATTCAACCTAAATTGTCTAAAAGGTAATTTCCACAACGTGGGATGCATCAGTAACAGCAACAGTGGAAATGGAAAAAAAAGTAAATACCTAATTTTAAAAATGTTAAAAAAAAAATTAAGAAACCTGATTCTAATTATAAATTAATCATATATATATTATTTTTTGTCAATAAGAAAACAAAAATAAAAAGAATTATTAAGAACAATACGAAAACCACGAAGAAAAGCCTTTCATCGCTGGAAAAAACTGTAAGTGGTTGATTCCCCTTTGCTCCCTCTCCTAATGAAAAATTGAAGAATCCCTTTTTTTTTCTTTATTGATAATCATTACTTAAAACGAAACTTATGTAAATTGAAGCCTGCTATAAAAACTTTAAATATTTGAAAAATTTAAAAATATATAAAGAATGTTTATAAATAAATAAATAATACATATGTAATTGCTAGAAAAAAAAATCAACAAAATATATATATATTATTATATATGTATTATATACAGAAGAAATTTATATAGATATTAAGGAAACGCGATTGTAGTTCTAACCAAAGTCTTGTTAATGCTAGGAATAAAATAGTATGGTTTTATATTATAGATTTAGTTTTAGAGTTTTCCAAACAATCCTTAAGGATTAGCCTCACCGTAGAACTGTAAGACGTCCATCTTTTCCTTCCCGAGGGTAGAAATTTCTTGCTCCATCAGGTGTATTTGCCGCTTGTCGGCATATGTGAAGTCCTGTCTGCATATATGTATGTAGGTGCATTAAAATTTAGTTCGAAAGATGCAAACGTATTGTCAGCCGGGTCCTTAATTTGTTTCTTATCGTTAGCACCGCTTAATAAAGTTGAGGACTCTCTGAACTACTTATGATTGTTATAGTCTATAGGCGGCCATTAGTTTGTCAATTATTCCTGATAGTGAAAATTAATCTTGTATTCGTGTCATCAATCTTTGACTTTGCAATGTCGCATTTTCAACGATTAAATGATAGTTTACTACTGGTGGTATATAAGCGTTTCTATTTTGAAACATGGACATTTATACGACTTCTCACATTTTTTTTTTCAGTTGCTAATTCTTTTTACCATTATACTGCATTCCATATTATTTCATTCAGTCATTCTATATTATGTTTGAATGGTGCCAGTATGGGATTCTCTTTATTGACAATGGTAAATACCAAATGTAATCATCATGTTATCATTTTTTTAAAAATTTGCATTATTTTATGTTTTCGTCAAAATATAAAGTCAACTTTATTTACTTTGTTGTCTCTGCTCATGTAACTTTTATAACTTTCGCTTTAGCTTTATTTATTTTATATTGTCAATAGAAATTTAGAGTTAGGAATAGCAACAATATCCACATCGTGTGAATATCAACTATGTGACCGAAAATTCTTACATATCGACAAAAATAACCCACTTCACGACTCCTATTTACTAATTTCTTTTTTTTTTTTGGTTCTATAACGTTTAATTGTTTAATAATATAATGCTGAAAGCATTCATGTGAAGCTATGTAATTTACATATATTTTTCAATTTTTTTTGTTTATTTTTTTATCACAATCATTTAAATTTTAATTACGTTTCTGAATGTTATTCTAGTATATTAATAATTGAATTATAATTCTTTTTTTGTTTAATTCCTTAGTATTAATTTATCTTTTACCGCTTCACCTGAAGTCCGTAATTCCGGGACCTTCTGTAATATCTTTGGGGGATTTTATATAAAGCGTAATGTGCATATTACATACATATGTTCCCTAAGCCACAAGCAACTCGAGAACTCATTTCACTACGTCAAGTGGCTCATCACAAGCGACTCCATCTCTTCTTTCTACATCCCTATAGAATTCTAATACTCAGCTCTGATGGGCACCACTGGTATCTTAGAATTTACTAGGTACATATATCTGTTGTTTAAGAGTTTACTCTCTTTTTATCACAGTGGGTTGGTTGCCTTGATCGGATACTCATAGGTGAACAAATTCCAACTGTCCGAAATAGAAATCGGCTAACTCACATTTCCTTTATCCCTTTTAATTTGTTTTTATTTTTATTATTTTTTTTTTTCTAATTGATTTAAACTTTTTCCAAGTCATTACCACTGATCAAATATCTCTTCCTTGAGGGTGGTTTGTAAATCAAATAAAATTTGAAGAGTAAATTTTTTCACATGAATAATATTAAAATAATATTTTGTGACTGCAAAAGTTGCGTTCGATCTGAAAATTCTCTTACATTAATCACATTATGTGCCTTGTCAGACGCCATAGAGCTTTTTCCTCCCATGTTTAAAAGTAAATTTCTGCTTCAACTATCTTTATGAATTCTAATAATTGAAACGTTTATGAGAACAACAATTAAAATATCTTTAAGGATACGTAGTTGGCTGGATTCTCCTATCAGACATGAGAGGAGAACACAACGTACGGAGCTGGTTCTATTCAGTTTATATTCGGACGAGATAGAGTTTAGACCTATTGTTCCTAAATTATACAAAAGTATATAAAATATGTTATTTCATTGAATCCAAGTGTATTTGTCTACGCGGGAATAATCGCTACTCTCGAAGTGTGTGTGCGGTTAACTTATAAATGTATGTACATTTTATTTTATTTTACTTTTTTTTTTTTTTTGAAAATTACAAAATTGATCAATTTAAAAAAAATATTTTATTACTGCAGGGTAAAATTACTATACGCAAGAGACGTGGAAGAGTTATTAATTGGTTTACATAGTTATTACAGCACTTAAAATGAATATTATTATGTTTTTAGTAAAAGCCTAACAGTGCACTGTGGACGGAAAGCCCGATTTTTATACCCTGAACCCATTGAATATGGGAATTCACTGTATAATGGTTTTGTGAAAATGTATGTAACAGGCAGAAAGAAACTTCGCAGTATATACATTCCGTCCGTCCGTTCGTCTGATCGTCTAGAAAAGCTAGAGAGCTGAATACTCACACAATAATCGTATGTTAGTTACGCAGTACAACTTTATTTGTTTTTTTTTTCGATAACCCATCCCATTTCCAAATTATCGATAAAAATCGAAAATTCTTTTACATTTTGCATGTTTTTTGAGCATAACTTTCACAGTGTCGAACCGTCTCGACTAGAGCCTTCTCACTCGTTTGGCTTAAGTTAGAGATTCTTAAAATAGAGGCAAATTGGGGCTATGGAAATTAGCCTGTTTGTGATTCTTCGCACCAGTGCGAAAATGTCCATCAGCGTTTTCGGTCAGCTTCGTCCTTTGTTGCCTTGAATCATGTCACT